>PVLC010014328.1:0-38955 GCA_004027655.1 Graphiurus murinus
CTCTGCACTCACCTGCTCCAGCTCTATAATCAGCCATTGCTCTGAGACACCATGCTTGCCATGAGTTTACTCCTAGAAATTAAAATCTGATGCTTGGTATGCACACTGGTACTGGGATATCATTGCCCATAGAAATATATGCATGTGTGATTTTATACATATAATCTACTTATGAAGATATATTTATATGTACTTATATTTATTTATATAAATATACACACTTATATGCAAATACTTATAACCTTTGAATATGTATCTATGTGCACATAGTCCTGCAAGTCTGAGCCGTATAGGTGCAAAAGTCTTTGTTCTCAGCACACTGGTGCCACAGTAAGAGTTGCAATGAACTTAAAGATACAGTTGCTTCTCTCACACTTTGAGCTCTTTGTGCCAAGGGACTAGTGGACAAAAGCAAGAGTCACCATGGTGGTGGGGATTAGTGATTATCAGGAGTGAGCAGGGATTCTGTTTCCCAAAGTGAGCAGGGAGTGACTTTGGGCATCAGTGTAAACCATACGGAAACTTCTTGGTGTCACTGTTCAATTTGAAGTCAAATGGACAAGTTTAGGATTTTGAGAAGGACATGACAGGAACTCAGCGCTCTCAGCAAGAAAGTCTAGATTTACCACTAGGTCAATCGCCTAGAACAGCAAAACACTGAAAGTGAAGGGATTTTAAAATGGGTAGTGGAAGGAGATGCTAAGTCTCAGTTGTAGCTTGAGAGTTGGGGGATTATAGTTTGTATCACTAAACTCCCTTTCAGACATTTCCCACAGGAAAAGAGTCCCACCAGAGTCTCAGAGGAGCTGCTCAGAGAACCGACGTGGAGAAGTAGATGAATTGAAGTGGGAACCATGCTGTGCTGCTGGGACCTCTGCTTCTGTGAGCATCGCCTGCTGCTAGGTCTGCTAGTTCTTTCTGAGGATTGCCTGTGACTGGAAAGGAACCACATTGCCCACACTCATGGCCCTAATGGGAAAAGCTTGCATCCATTGGCCGATCAGGGAAGGAATATAGTGGTCCAGGCCCCTCTCCCAAACAAGGTAAATCTCAAGGAACACTCAAATTTCACACCTCTTTGTGGACTTTGTAACTTCCCAGCTTCTTCTTTTGACTAATCCTGAGAGCAATCCCTAACAAATGTCCTGCACTTCAGGGTTTACCTCCTGTGTAATTTGCCATGCAACAGTTAGTTTATGAATAAATAAGTTATCAATTTGTGTCCCTTCTCACTGCTTCCCAAAGGATCTAATCCTTTAGTTTATCTTATCCCAGGAAGCACTTTATTGCTGGGATAAAAGTGAGAGTTATCTATAGTTACTTCCCTCTATAGATTTTGTTTTCCTATGATCTATGTTTCTGAGGAGGATAATACTACATGGAGAAAGGATGGATAGACACAGAGACAGAACAAAAAGAATGCCCTAGGACTGAGACTGTGAGACAGTTTATCAGTTATTCAAAGCAGCAAACTCCCTCAGTTCACTCCCATGTAGTACCAAGGAAGGTAGGAAAAAGGAGCTGTGATAGCCACAGATCTCAAGTTATTAGATGTCATGGCTCTGTCTTGGAGTAGTACTTTTTAAGATGAGGAGAGTCGTAGGCTAAGCATCTGAATCACTAGCCACTATATATTTTAAGTTTCCAAGTATATGAAAAAAACAAACTGCATAACATCAAGCTTTCCTTCTAGTTTGGTTTCCAAATGTCTTATTAGTTACTTGCATGTGTAGGACATCTGACTGATGGGCCAACTTAATGGTATGTAAGATGGCCAAAATAGTGATTAAAATTGAATTGAATTGAAGGGGGCTTGAATCATATTGAATGTGGTTTAAAGAGAGTAAACAAGATTCCACCTTACTTGCTATACTCTCAACCAATCACTTAGAGGTATCAGAGGTAGCAAGCTCAATGATCTTCTAATTAATAATTATCATAAATAACTGATAGTAATAGGCATAACATCATATGTGTAGTACTTTCAATTTTCTTAGAACTCATAAGGAACATATTAATGTTCACAATATTTTAAAGAAAAAAAAATCACTGCTTTTATGTCTTTTAACAGTCAAGAATGTACTAGATATGCCAAAAAAATCAGGAAGAGAAACAAAAAGTGCACAGAAAATTGATAACAGATGAGGCATACTCTGGGTGGTATGACTGTATAGCTAACACATATATGAAAAAGTGTTCATCTTTAGCGATCAGGAAAATTTAAATTAAAACTACACTGAGATTCCATCTAATTCCAGTTAGAATGACAGTCATCAGGAACACAAATAATAAATGCTGTCAAGGATGTGGGGAAATAGGAACCCTATTACACTGTTGGTGGGGCTGCAAACTAATACAGCTGCAATGGAGATCAGTGTGGAGATTTCTCAGAAGATTGGGAACAGAACTACCATATGACCCAGCAATAGTGCTTCTGGGCATCGTCCAAAAGGAAATGAAGCCAGAATAATATAATTATACTTGCATATCCATGGCAGCACAATTTGCAAAGGCCAAGTTGTGGAATCAGCCGAGGTATCCATCAACAGATGAATGGATCACAAACTTTGGTATGTATACATAATGGAATTTTACTCAACCATAAAGAACAAGATCATGCCATTTGTAGGAAAATGGATACAACTTGAGAATATTTTACTGAGTATAGCCATTCTCAAAAAAATGAATAGATATATGTTTTCTCTTATATGTAGAAGCTAGAAAGATATTCAAAACTAAGGACAACATCAGATAGAAGAGCAAAGACTCCGAAGAAATTACTAAGGGGAATTGGGAAGGGAATGGTGGAAATTCATAAAGAATTTAACAATTGAAATAAGGCTATGAGTGTATTCAAAATTACCAACTCCAGTCTTAAAGATATGCACGGGTAGGGTGAGAGAGGGGGGAGGGACCCGGTGGGAAGGCACCAGGAGTCCTGTGCACATATTTTCTGTCACTGTATTCCCCAATATGATGTAAAATTACAATGTACCAAAATATAAAAAGTCAAAAAATGAAAATTGTTAACAGGCAGTTTTTAGGAGTTGGAAATAGTTATTCTAAAAAACTTAGGTAATGGAATAATGCATAAATTTCTATTTGTATTATATAGAATATTTATGCATGATATAAATATTGAAATAGGTATCCTCTAAAGTCCTTTCCAATTCTGCGAGTTTATGATTTTTTTTTTTTATTTTTGGTCCAGAAATTGAGTGGAAAAGCAGTATCTGTTTCAAAGAAAAGAGGTCAGTGTCTGAGAAATACATGTGCTCTACATAAAGGAAATGGTAAAGAAGCCAATTGCAGATATGTAGTTGTATGATTGACAGTGAGAGGTGCTAACTTCTAATTTCCTGAATGTGGAAATGTTTATTATGTTCCAACTAAAATTTAACTGAGATGTTGTTAGACAGCCTGACACTATAATCACTAAGCTAATTTCGCTTGCTCATGCTAACAGAACAGCTAATCCCCTTGGGCCTTTCTCAACACAAGCAAGCCTGACTCATAAAAACCAGCACCTGCACCTCTTTATCTGAAGACACCTAGCTATGGTTAAGTATTTCTGATGTATAAGGGGTCCTTGGGAAATGTCTATATATATTCTCTTGGTTGAATTCACAAAACCAAACCTTGAGACAGGATCTGAGTGAATTTTGTTTCTCTTTTTATGTAATGGAAAAGGAATGATGAGTGATCTCAGAAGTATGATGGGGAGTATGATAGTAAAGCACAAAAGAAAGAACAGGTGATAAAGGATACACGAGTGGGCAGTTAATTCATGTACAATCATGCTCGGTTCTTTAGGGTACCATTCAAGTGTCTGTGTAAATTGAATACATCTCAGGATTGTCCCTTAAGGGGTTAGAAACCCATGGAATTTGTATACCAAACCAATGTCCATCCTTTATTTTTTGAAGTTGCTTCTTAAATGAGTTAACTTGCCAGCATTTTAGGTCACACCGCTGTGCTAGACAAGCACTCTGGCCAAAGCTCTTAGGCTGAGGAACTCAGTTGCTTGAAGTGGAAGGCCAACACCACTAGTAAAAAAGGAAAATGTGCAGAAGAGCCTCAGGTGACTTCTGGGACAGGCAAAAGGTACTCGAGCAGAAAATTGAGAGTATCTGGTAAGGGCATATTACTTCTAATATTAAATTTTAAGATATCTTGATTATGTAATTTGCTTATAACAATTTATATCTCTTCACAAAACAACTGAGAAACTCAGTGTGTGCTCATCTGCAACATCAGAAACCACTGCATAGAGAAAATATTAAGTGATCTTGATTTAGTGATTTGAAAGTCCAGGCTTGTGCTAGCCAGAGTAAAATGAATATTCTATTTGGTTCAGGAGGCTGAACTGCTTTCAAATAGAAGTCAAGAATTGAAATATGATAGTGTAATAGTAAGTCAACATGCTTTTATTATCCTGAAGATTTAGTTCTTACAAGTTATACATGGGTCTGAATGTGAGAACACTTCATGCTGAGCAAAAGAACATTCAATAAAAAAATTTCCAATTTTTTGTGCCAGCTGGTCACATTTAATGTGATTGGAGAATATTTTCTTAAAAAAGGATTTTTAAAGTTTTTATAAAATTTTTATGGTTAAAATCTATGATTTAGCATACCATTTGTTTAAAATATTCTGTATTTTTCCCAGTTATTATTTTAAAATTTTGCTTGCTATTTATTTTGTAATTTATATACAGTAAAAGTCATCCTTTTGTTTGTTTTTGATACTGGGGATTAAACCTAGGGGCACTTAATCCCTGAACCACAGCTCTTTTTATTTTTGAGATGAAATCTCTCTAAGTTGCTAAGGCTGGCCTCCACTTGGTATCTTCCAACCTCAGCCTCTTGAATAGCTAGGATTATGGGCATGTCGCCCTGTGCTTGGAAAGTTCATTCTTTTAAGAGCATTGACAAGCATAGTCATGCGTATCAGAATCAAGATATAAAATAACTCTATTATTGCTCTAAAAACTAAAAATTTCAGAATCACTTTTATTAAATTTGAATTGCACAAATTAATACATGATTATATTCTCCTCATTAATGCAATTACAGTTAAGACAAGTAAGTCCCTTGACTGCTATCCATTTCTCAGTCTCTTTGAGTCTCCACAAGGGAAACTCTGTACTCAATCTGGGATCTATCTTTCAAGACATTTTTCTATATATGCAATTATTACAGCTCTTATCAGGGATAAATATAAACTTACATGTAATAAAGTGATTAGTGCTGAATATATAGATACTTGCTATGTTGGGGACTGTGATTTCACCCTTTAACATGACTTTAGATGCATTTTCTCATGGTTTGGCAGTATTTTTATTATTTTTTATTTATATATTTATTGGTATGAAGGATGGGACCCAGTGGTGTTGTACCTCAAAGCTACAGAGCACCAGCCACTTTGTATTTTAATTTGAAACAGGATCTCTCTAAGTTGTTGAGAGTCTCTCTAAATTGCTGAGTCTGGCCTAGAACCTGTGATCCTCTTATCTCAGCCTCCCAAGTACTGGGATTACAAGAGGGTGCCACTGAACTTGGCATATTATTACCTTTTTAAATGTATATGTTATGCTATGCTTGGGGCATTGTATTACTGTTGTAGTTTGGATTTACTTTTTGCTACCATGAGTAATAATTATTATGATAATTTTGTAAATCATTTTAAATAAACCTTCAGCAATATACAATATGTAGTTGGGATATAATTCTGAAAATCTATAATAGGGTTATAATTTCAAAATTTACAAAAGACATGTGCAATTCATACACATATTAATTGCTTCTAGTAACAGAAGATGCTTATCATTTTTTAAAGGGATAGCAAAAGAAGTTACTTAAAATCCCATTACTTTTGGGTAATGTTTTGGATAGAAAAATTAAAAGAAAACTTTAGGAATTAATATATAAGCCCCTCAAATTAATTAATTTTTTCTGTAGTTACCAGTCTGCACCAAGCTAATATTTATAGCACCTTGTTTCTGGGGTATCATGGAAGCATACTGTGACTAAATGAGAATGTGTGACTTTTAGTTTAGCTTGGCTGTCATTTCATTTTGCAAGAAGACTTTTTCCAAAAGTTGAGGCATAATAATATGTCTTTTTTTTTTTTTTTTGCTAAAGAACTAAGTTACCTTCAGATTATTTTATTCAATTAGAAAAAGACATAGAGTCTCAATATTCAGGAAGGTGGAATAGAGTATAGAGAAGTTTCAGATGAATAAATGATGGCAGATATATGGCATTCCAATAAAATGAACAGTGTTAAGAAACCTCATCAGCTCAGCTGGATGTGGTGGCACATACCTGTAATCCCTACTTAGGAGGCTGAGACAAGGAGATCCAAGGTTTAAGGCTAATGCCAGCAACTTAGTGAGACCTTGTTTCAAAATAAAAAATAAAATAGGGCTGGAGGTGTAGCAGAGGTAAACTGCCTTTGGGATCAATCAGCCTCCAGTATTCACTCCTCCCTACACACCCCACAAAAAAGAAATAATTCTCATCTGTTTGTGATTTTGCTTTAGTTCTTGAGAAAAATTAGTAGAACTGTCCTCGCTCAATACTGTATTTATTTTTCTAACATTTCCCATACTTGTCCCAGCCTTCTAGTGCTGGTGAGGATATTTTTCCTGTCCTTTCCAAGTGGATCAGGCTAGCTCATATTTTGGTACCTTATACACTGTTTCCTTTCCCTTACCTACCTCACTACTACTTACATTTACTCAAGTTCCAATGCAAGTGTCATCTTTACCTGATCCCGTTTTGGCTGAGATAGGAGCTCCTCCTAAGTGCTTCTGTCTTTTCCATGACATTTATGTGCTTTTGTAATTTCTTGCTTGAGATTGCCAAGAAAAGAGACTGTATCTTTTATTTTTTTTTATTCCAAGCTTTGTGCACAAGACCTGACATGAAGCGTGCACACACACACACACACACACACACACACACACACACCTTTTTTAATGGTACTAAGGATTGACCCTGACCCCAGGGGCATTCTACCTCTAAGTTACTCCCCAAGCCCTTTTGTATTTTTTGTTTTGAAATAGGGTCTCTATCTCCCTAGGTTGCTGAGAGTCTCTCTACGATGCTGAGACTGACCTTGAACCTGAGAGTCTCCTGTCTCAGCCTCCCAAGTACTTGGACTGCAGGCACGTGCCACTACACTTAGCAATGTATTTCTCTTGGATAAACAAAGGAATAAATTACTTAATTAGAATTAAAGCCTAGTCTGTTTTACATTGTGTGCTAATCTCATTGGTTGAGTGATGCTAAACACGTGATGTGGTTATCACTGTTACTCAACTAAATAGTTAGTATCCCCTAGACCTAACCAAGTATAAAACAATGAAGGAAGGAATTAATGATTTTTTCCCAATGGAGACAAGATCAGTATTGGAAAAGTGAATCTTGATGGCCTAGACCTGTAGAATGTCAAATGTTAAGTAAAATTTGTGGCTTTGTAGTAAAGTTTGAAGTCAGGTATTGTGATACCTCCTGCATGGTTCTTGTTACTAAGAACTACTTTGGCTATCCTAGGCTGTTTGTTGTTCCAAATGAATTTAAGGACTGATTTTTCTATGTCTGTGAGGAGTGACCTTGGTAATTTCATGGGTATTGCATTGAATTTGTGATTACTTTTGGGAGGATGGCCATTTTGATGATATTTATTCTGCCTATCCAAGAGCATGGTAGATTTTTCCATTTTCTAAGGTCTTTGTCAATTTCTTTCTTCAGCTTTTTGTAATTTTCCTTATACAGGTCTTTTTTTTTTTTTGTGGTATTGGGGATTGAACTCAGGGGCATTCTACCTCCAGGATATACCCCCAGCCCTATTTTTTATTCTTTATTTGGAAACAGGGTCTCACTAAGTTGCGGAGTGCCTAAATAGGTAGCTGAGGCTGGCCGCGAACCTGGATCCTCTGATCTCAGCCTCCTGAATGCTGGGATTACAAGCATGCACCACCACGCCTGGCTATAGAGGTCTTTTACCTCTTTGGTTAGGTTTATCCCTAAGTATTTTATTTTTCAGGATGCTATTGTGAGTGGAATTGTTTTCTGGATTTCTTTTTCAGTGGTTTTATGGTTGGTGTAGAGGAAAGCTTCTGATTTTTTAAGATTGATTTTGTATCCAGACACTTTGCTGAATTTGTTGATCAGTTCTATAAGTTTTTTGCTTGACTTTGTTGGGTCTTCTAGGTATAATATCATGTCATCCTCAAAGAGGGATAGCTTTAGTTCTTCTTTCCCTATTTTTACCCCTTTGATTTCTTTCTCTTGCCTTATTGCTCTGGCTAGAGTCTCAAGTACTATGTTGAACAAAAGAGGTGATAATGGAGATCCTTGTCTTGTTCCTGTTTTTAGTGGGAACTCTTGCAGTTTTTCTCCATTTAATATGATATTGGCTGTAGGTCTATTGTATATTGCCTCTATGATTTTGAGGTATGTTCCTTCTGTTCCGATTCCCTGCAGTACTTTTAGCATGAATGGGTGTTGGATCTTGTCAAATGCATGGTATTGACGCAGAAACAGACACACAGACCAATGGAGCAGAATAGAATATCCAGAAACAGACCCATGTGGTTAGTCAACTGATTTTTGACAAAGGAGCCAAAAACATACACTGGAAAAAAGATAGCCTCTTTAACAAATGGTGTTGGCAAAACTGGTTAACCATATGCAGGAAAATGGAAATAAACCTCACTTTCTCACCCTGCACAAGAGTCAATTCCAGGTGGATCAGAGACCTGGAAGTCAGGCCAGAGACCTTGCAGCTACTTGAAGAGGGCATAGGCCTAACACTTCAAAACATAGGCACAGGTCAAAACTTTCTCAACAAGACCCCAAAAGCACAAGCAACTCAAAGGAAGATCAATACGTGGGATTGCATTAAACTAAACAGCTTCTGTGCAGCAAAGGAAACTATCAAGAACCTCAACAGAACACCCACAGAGTGGGATAAAATCTTTGCCAGCTACTCATCTGACAGAGAACTCATATCTAGGATATACAGAGAACTCAAGAAACTCACAGCTAAGAAAACAAATAACACAATCAAAATATGGGAAAAGGATCTAAATAGATACTTCACAAAAGAAGAAATACAAATGGCCAATAAATGTATGAGGAAATGTTCCACATCATTAGCAATCAGAGAGATGCAAATCAAAACTACCTTGAGATTTCACCTAACTCCAATCAGAATGGCAACTATCAAGAACACAAACAACAAGAAATGCTGGCAAGGGTGTGGAGAAGTGGGAACCCTAATACATTGTTGGCGGGATTGCAAATTAGTGCAACCACTTTGGAAAACAGTATGGAGGATCCTCAGACGAATGGGAATGATCCTACCATATGATCCAGCAATACCTCTACTGGGTATCTACCCAAAAGAAAGGAAACCAAACTATCAGACCAACACATGTGTATCTATGTTTATAGCTGCACAGTTTACAATTGCCAGACTATGGAACCAGCCAAGATGTCCATCAACAGATGAATGGATTACAAAACTATGGGATATGTACACAATGGAATTTTACTCAGCCTTAAAGAAGAACAAAATCATGTTATTTGCAAGGAAATGGAAGGAACTAGAAAACATCATGTTAAGTGAGATTAGTCAGTCACAAAAAGTTAAAAATCGAATGCTCTCCCTAATATGTGGAAGCTAGGGAGAAAATGGGACATAAGAGGGACTCCAGATGAAGGAGAATTCTTAGGTGAACAAAGAATTTGATTTAACGGAAGGTGATGGGGGAGGGGGGACACCTTTAAGGAGCATGATGTACTTACAAGATCACATCAAAGTCAATCACTAAACTGACCCTGAGAAGGAGGGAAAAGGAGGGAGGGGGGCGGGAATTGGGAAATAAAAAAAAAAAAATTGTAAATTGTGTAGAGATTCTTATCTGAGAATAATAAATATATTCTTGTTAGGTGTCTTCTAATTTGAAATAAATCCTCTATGATAAAATCCACTAATTAAGAGTTTTTTTAAATTCCAAAACCAATGACATATTGCTATTTCAGAGCTGTCTCACTAAATCTATTTTCCTCACAGTATACCTTGAACTTCCAGTTATTATATTTTAAAAGATTTTTCTCAAATTATTTTATGTGTACCTTTTTCATTTTTATGTGATTCAAATTTATTTTTTAATTCCACAGAAGATATAAAAATATCTGTTTAATTAAGTTACTCATTGCTCCTTTAGGTGGAAGTCAGAAACAGTCAAACATATTGGGGATCAAGAAGAAGGCAGAAGAGTCTGTGCTCACAGATGTCAATGCCCCCAGGGCATCTCTGTCTAGCTCACCTTTGCATCTCCATGGAAACTAATTTTTTTCATTTCTAGAAAATGAATCATGGGAATACTTATTGTGTTCCCATGGAGATCTTGAATCCCATATTAGACTCCTTTGAATAATAGTAAGATATATAAAAACCTTTCTCTTTTAAAAGGAAAATGAGCATTTATGAATTTTACAGAAATATAAAATCCTTATTATCTTAAAGATAAAAAGGATGAACAGATAAAACAATTAACAGTGGCATTGTATATCAGATAAATATCACATGCATTGTAATTTTTATTTAAAAATAACTGAAAGTCAGATATAGTCTACCTAAACATCATCTGGGCTAGAAATCAGCAGAGATTAACAAATTGATATTGATAGGCCAAATGATGATAGAGAATTTACCATATACATAGGAATGAAGATTTAGTCGGAATTTCCATGAGTTATCAGAAGGTTGCAGCTTGTTCTTCATGAAATTAGTCCCAGAAAATTAACGTTTGGGAGTAAGAATCAAATAGTTTCTTTTCTGATGCAAAAACTCACATTTTTAATCTTCCCTTTCTGATTGCAACACTATATAAAATTTAATCTCTAACCCTCAGTTTTGAAACTCTAAATTTAAAGATATTGGATAGTTAAGCTATTTGCTTGAATAGTGTCATATAAATATGCACATATATATATATATATATATGCATGTATGTATGTATATATACATATATGTATGTATGTGTCTATATATATATATATATATATATGTGTGTGTGTGTGTTTGCCACAGCATAAATAATCTTAGGTAATGGGGACAGTTTTAGGGTGTTTGATATTCAGTAATTCATTTTATTATATATAATAATTGACAACTATGGATTGGCAGTCACACATCACCTCCAATTATTATTGACAATATGCCAATCCTTAATTGAGAACCATATGATCCTATCATCAGCTCATGCAGTCAAGTAGAACTGGCCATCCTTTGGCTACATGAGTAGGCTTATGGGTCAGTTGTAGCTAATTAGAGAACTGCATTCATACCCTAGACCAGTTTAAATATGTTAACCAGGTTAAAAGAGAGAATAGGCTTAAATGTTTTATGTCTGTATTCTTAAAGTACCTTGGGTTGATGTCTCCAGTTACATAAATCACTTAGTATCATAATTATTTGCTCACTGTCTTCAGTGGTAAGCTGTGAACTTACTGGGAATAATTTCATCTTCATAATTGTATACCAAAAACTGGCTGACATGGAGAATAGGAGATGTAACTATTTTTTGTTATTGAATCATACATTTTTAGAATAGGGAACATTGTTTGCATATAATTGGCTTTTTCTATTTTAGGTGTGGATAGAGACATTGGGGTGAAAATTATGAACTAAATTTAGTTGCAGAGGGGAAACTAGAAGCAGGTTACATTATCTCTAATTCTGTATTCATTAAACAGTATCCCTTTAATGCCTACTAATTTTCCCAAATGTATTAATTGTACAAAAGTCACCACTGGGATACACATATTTTCTGGCATAATGGTGAACTGACTTAGGCAATCAAAGAATAGTTTTACATAGAAAACCTCCGAGAAAGAATTCATCCTAAAGAAAAATGAGTATTGGTACCAAAATTTACTGAGCTGTCAATCACTTAATTTTTTTTTTAATGTCTTGGCCTTTCTTGTATTTATGCTTTAATTTTAGAAGAAATATTGAGACAAAATTATGTAACTTTCTTAACCTTTTAGAGAACAATTAACATACAATAAATTACACCTATCTACACTGTCAATCATACAATTTTTAACACATGCACAATCCCCCAAATATCCCCACAGTCAAGAAAATGGATGTATTCACCACCCCATAAATGTTATCATGTTCCCTTATAATCATCCCTCATGTGCCTCTCTCATCTTTACCAGGGAAATATTAATACAGTATTTATTACCATACATTAGTTTGTATTTTCTAGAATTTTTATTAAGTTTGAATCTCATGGTTTCATACAAAAGGTAGTAAACAGTATCCATTAGTTTTCTGGCCTTTTTTCACTTTACTAAATTATTTCAAATTTATCCATGCTTTTTTTATATCAACAGTTCATTCCCTTTACTGCTCATAATATCTTAATCATTTTATTTCTTATCCATTTCATACATTTTGAAACTCTCTTGCATACATAGTTAGAATTGTTATACTTTATTAGAAAAGGAACTCCTATTCCATAATGCAATGTCCTTCTTTATCTCTGATAATATTATTTGGTCTGTAAGCTACACCGTCTGATATTAATATAGTTACTCCAGTTTTATCCTAATTTGTGTAGGCATGTCATGTCATTTTTCATTCTTCTATCTTTAAATTGTGTATGTCTTTATGTTTAAAGTAGATTTTCTATAGGTAGGTAACATGTACTTAGTCTGTACTTTTTTATGAATCTAATGTGAAATCTGTGTAAATTTGTATGTTTAAAATCTATATATGTCATGTGAATATTAATGTGGTTAATTGAAATTTGCCATCATCCTACTTACCTATTTTTTTCTTTCATTTCCCTGCCTTCTTTTGTATTAATAGAGTGTTTCTTAATATTTAATTTTATTTCCATCATTAACTTTCTCTTTATACTATAAAATTATCTTTGATGGTTGTCCCAGGGTTTACAATATACATCTTTAATTAATCAGAGTCAACCCTCAAATAATTCTATACTGCTTCACATAAAGTGTAAAAAAAGCCTTATATTTCTAATTTCTTCTTCTCTCCCTGAATGCTACTGTTGCCATGCAGCTTGCTTTTGCATGTGCAAAAATATGCAACAAAGTGCTGCTATTTTTCCTTCAGGGAGTCTGGTTAACTCTCAGAGCAGCTAATAAGGCATCTCATCTATCTTCACACCTAAGGAGAACCCAACATAACTAGGATTGGTTAATCCTTGGATTGCTCAATTTTTTTTTCCTAACACATCTGGAATATAATAGGCACATGAATAAATATTGGTAAGTAAATAATTAGTGTTTTCTTTCCTGAAAATATAATTTAATAGCTTTACAGATCTAAGGGAAAAAAGAGATATAATTTACAAGTTTACATATATGCTTGAGTGAAGATAATATTTATTCTAAAAACCAAGGTATACTTACACAAACTCCTGCAAAGTGTGGGTAGGTGTTTATAAACAGAAAAAGAGAATAAGAGATAAAATTGGAGCATTTCAACTTTTACTAAATGATATGGCAGAGTTAATAGCTAAGTATGAGTTTAACATAAAAAAAACAAATAGAGAAAGCTTATTGTTAATTTTATGTGTGCAATTTTTTCCTAGTAAATTTAATTTTTAATTCTTTTTGAAAGAAGACCAACTGAAGGAAAGAGAAAAATCCAGAAATCATTCATTTTAATATTAATATAATATTGTTATTTGATTTGTATTGAGTGCTTACAATGTCTTATTCAGGACAAATATTCTAAAGCATCTTATAGTCACTAGTCATATGGTTCCTACTTGACAGTACTAATTGTTATATTGGATGGCATTTTATTTTTATAATTTATGATGTTTTTGACACTCGATGTCATATTTGAACATTTCAATTGTCTTGTGAAATACATGTTATTCTCATTACATAGATTGCAAATCTGAGGTTAGGGATATTCTGAGTAAGTGACAGACTTCCTTAACAAATGAAAACATCAAATCCAAGTCTAGCCTCCACACCCTGTTGCATCTGGGACATGTACTATCCAAGTCATCCCTGTCTCATTGCTGCATTACAATGGACTTCCCTCAAACAATTCAGTCAGGCAGTCAATCAAACCAAACTTTTCTGTCATAAAAGGTTAACAGCCTATTTCCATATACTTAAAGACCTCTCAGATTAGGTCTATTTGGCTTACTTCCTGTACAATGTTACCGTTCTTCTTTCCATTCTTGAGGAATTAAAAAATGCCTACATAGAATCACCATTTACTTCCAAAATTAGATAACTATGCTCTAACTGAATAAAGTCAGATTGCTATGATTTATTAATAAGGTTTTTATTATCTCCTACTTAGTGGTTGTGATCAAACTATGTGTAAATTCAATGAATATTTCATTTACTACAGTGATTGCAACATTGAGCATTAAACTGAAGATTATTTTATGTCATGTTCACTAAGCATATGATCTAATTAAAGCATGTAAATAATAGAGATGATCTATCTCAATAGTACTCCACCTATCATTAAAAAATAAAAGTTTATAAGTGACCTCAAATGATATCTATAATGAGTGATTCACAAAGTATTGGTATTAGCAGGAATTTTACATTTTAATAGAGACATGAATTCATAGATTAAACTTTGTACAATATTTTCCTCAACTACATTTGACTAATAATAAATCATGCCAAATTTAGAAGAAATTCTGAATCATGCATAGAGCAGTATAAATTCAGTTTCCAAGGTTATATCTAGCTTGTTTTTATGTAATCTTACAATAAGAGCTCTCCTGATAGTTATTTTTCCACTGATTACCCTTATTGGGTTATTTATTCTTAAAGATAAATCTTTGATTTCTTCTCATTTGTATGTTTAGGATCAACAATATTAATTAAATCTCTGAGTTAACTGAGCAGTATATGACTTTTTTAGTCAAATAAGCTTCTAGTGGTTTTGCAAGTAGCCTAATATGTGTTTCTGTTTTTAAAGTCTTAACTATCCCCTAAATATTTGCAAAAATGCAAATGGTGTATATATATCTTTAAGAAAGCAACAGCAACACTTTCTCACCACTATTTTTTAGTTGACCTTTAAATAATCATTTTGAAGTGCAATTTTATTTCCATATTTTAGAACCAATTATTTTTATATTGCCAATACTTTTGCAGGTTCTTGAAGGGTTGCTAGGCCTGAGGAATTGTGTCTGTTGGGGCCAATAGATAATGCAGCCCTGCCAAGGCATACTTTGGCTATTGATCATAAAGCTAGCTTTCTCTGAGTTATTTATCTTGGGAAAAATGTTCATATTTTTACTATTTTTCTTTAAAACTCTTAAAGATATAAGTATGCCATTTTAATGGAGCATAATGTACATCTTGAGATGTTGTAAAAATATACATTTATTAAGATACTATGTATACTATACTAGTTTGGGTTTAATTTTGCTATTTTCAGACTCTTTCTAAAATAATGAAGTCGTCTTTATTGATCATAATTGCCTGATGAGTCCATATGACTTCAAGGTCTATCTTTACACAATTAGTTTATTTCCATGTAATTCTTTCCATTGTCCAGTTGAAATAAAAGCATTGCCAGAGATAAGGACTAAATGAAAGAGAAAGAGAAAGGTAGAACAAATTGGGAAATTGATATAGTCATAAGTAACATGACAATGATATACAAATAATTTATTAGGAACAATAGTCTGGTGTTCAAAGTAAATTACTATTTTCTTTTAAGTGACAATAAGTTATGTTAAATATTAACTGTATCTTCCCCAGTTATATAAACTACTGTTCTTTTATATCTCCTAACTTTCAATGGTTAACTGAAATAAAAAAATCAAATGTTACCTACATATTAGGAGTTGATCTTATCTATGACATTCCTTGACCCCATCACCAGCTTCCCAGGGCACTTGCTATTCTCCTTATTTGTGCTTCTCATGTTCTTAACAACTTCTCACTCCTCAGTGCTTAATTTGAAGGTCCAGCCTCACTTCCTCAGGCTGTCAATCTTTAAGAAAATAAACTCCTAATACACTGCTTTTCTATAGGTAATATTGCCTTATTCTTAAATGACTTCACACACCAGACAAGTATCACCAACATGAAGTAGCCTAGTAAAAGATCAGGATATGAGTCAGCCGTGGTAGTGCACACCAGTAATCCTAGTACTTGGGAAGTTGAGACAAGAGGATTGCAGGTTTGGGATCCTGTTTCAAATTTAAAAGGTTGGGTATGGTGGTGCACACTTGTAATCCCAACATTTGAGAGGCTGAGACTGGAGGATCTGGGTTTGTGGCCAGCCTCAGCTACCTAGTGAAGTACTCCACAACTTAGTGAGACCTTGTTTCAAAATAAAGAATAAAAAATAGGGCTGGGGGTATAGCTCGGAGGTAGAATGCCCCTGAGTTCAATCCCCAGTACCCTAGTACCGCAAAAAAAAAAAAAAAAGAAAAAGAAAAGATGGGAGTGAGGAGGCTGGGTTTTATCTCAGAGATAGAACATCCCCATAGAACCAAATAATAATAATAATAATAATAATAATAATAATAATAATAATAATAATAATAATAATCAGGGTATGACAAGTCCAGATTCTAAATTATATTTACATCAAAATGTTCTTATACCTAAACAAAATATGGCAGTAGTTTTTGAACCCTAAATTATCCTTAGTATATATTAATAATGATATTTTTCTTGTATTTAGTAATTATTCAGCAATTGATGAATGGATAGGTCAATTGGTCAGTGATGAAAGGATGGTAGAATAGATGGATGGATGATTTTTTATTAGAAAAGTTGTTTTTGACTGAGTATAGCCCCTCAAAATTAAGTAGATGAGTAATACTTTCTTTTCTTTTGAGTGATGCCAATTTTGAATAGACTTACTTTATGAAAAAATCAGTGTTAGCAAAAATGAACATTGTAACAAAAAGAAAAAAAAAAGAATGTTTCATTGGAGAGCCTTATTGAACCATGTCTCCTGTTACTCACGCTCTTATAAGAAATTCCAGACATTGATTCTGAGCTTGCACTGCCCAGTGGTATGCGTGAAACAAGTGGCAGTTGCACATTGGGACTTTTTACTTTCAAAATTTCTCTCTTGTGACCCACTCATCCTCTAAGGAATTCTGGGATAGCCTATGGTGGAAGGTTAGATGGCAGAGCACTGAGACATTCCAAACTTAGCCTTATTCAAATACTTGATGCACAATATTGTGAGAAATAAATACTGCTGTAGCTGCTGTAGTTTTAAACCACTAACTTCTAAAGTAATTTGTTACAAGAAATAAATATAGATTCAATAAAAAGCTGGGTAGAGGTATTAATAAGAGGAAAGATATATGACAAGAAAGGTAAGATGGATAAGAGGACACCATAAATATATGCCAGGAATCAATAACAGGCTAGATTAAACAGCAGAAAGAATTAATGAGCTCAGAGACAGGCTATTTGAACATACATAGTTTGAGAAGAAATAAATATGAAGAATGAGGCAAGCTTATGGGAACGTTGGAATAGTATTAAAAGAGGAAATATTTCAGTTATTGAACTTTGGAAGGATTTGAGAATCCAAAGGGGCAGAAAGCTTATTCAAAGAAATAATGGCATAAAACTTCTCCAAACTAGAGAAGAATGCAAATATCCAGTTATAGGAAAGGCAAAGATCAGTCTTATTTAACCCAATCAATTCTACCCAAAGAAATTTTTTAATCAAACTCTCACAGGGGATAGATAAACAGATAATTTTTAAAGTTAGATGAGAAAAGAAACATGTATTATATAGGGATGCACCGATTTTTTTGACAGCCAACTTCTCACAGGAACCTGATAGGCCAAGAGAATATCATGAAATTTTCATAGTACTAAATGAAAAAGAAAAAAGAAAAAGAAAAAACAAAAAATGAAACTGTCAACTGAGAATTCTGGACTTAGCAAAACTATCTCTTAGAAATTAAGATGAGATAAAGACATTATCCACAAACAAAAAAACAAAAGCTGAGATAATCTATCTCCTCCAAACCTGTTCTACAAGAAATGCTAAAGGAAGTTCTTCACATTGAAAGAAGTAAACATTAGTGAGTAAGAAGAGAAGATGGGAAGGTATAAAACTCACTGTAGGAGCAATTATACAAACAAATTGAAAATGCTCTAATATTTTAAGTGTGGTAAATAACCCATTCATATACTTAGTATGAAGACTAAAAAACTAAAACAATTAAGAGTAATAGTAACCACTTTAATATTTTAAGCAATAGGCAATATAGAAAGATGTAAAATGAAATATCAAAATTTCAAAATGGGGGGAGAAATGGAAAGTTTTCTTATGAATATATTTTTACTTTTTTTGTTCATTTGTTTCTGTTCTTATCCTTATGATCATGTTAAATTGCTTTCATTTCAAAATAGTTTGTTATAATTAAAAGATGTTTTTAGTAAGTCTCGTTGTCACCACAAGTAAAAATCTAGAATAGACAAACAAAAAATAATAATCAAGGAATCATAACACACTACTAGAGTGATTTGCTGAACCACCAAGAAAAATAATAGGGAGAAAAACATGAAAGTAACTATAACAAAACTAGAAAACAAGTTATATAGAAGCTATACTAAAACTTTATCTTACCTTGAATGTGAATGACTTATATGCTCTAATGAAAAGATATAGACTGACTGAATATATAAGAAAACAAGACTCAACTAGGTGCCTACAGAAAAATCATTTTACCTCTAAAGATAGTGCAAATGGAAAGAGAAGGGATGGAATAGTATATTCTATGCAAATGGAATCTAAAAGAAAGCAGAAGTAGCCATACTAATATTCAACAAAATAGAATTTAAATAAAAAACAGTACAAAGAGACCAGGAAGTTCATTATGTAATAATAAAAGGGAAAATTCAGCAAGTGTAAATAGCAATTCCAATTATATATGCACCTAGTATCAGAGCAACCAAATTATAAAATAAGTAATACTAGACCTAAATGGGAGATAGACTCTAAGTCAATAATAACTGGTGACATTAACACTCCACTTTTAGCAATGGACAAATCATTATCAACAAAGATACAGCAGTTAAATTGCACTCTAGACTGAATGGATCTAATAGATACCTACTGAACAATATATTGAACAGCTGCCAGATATGCATTTTTATGATCATCAGATGGACCATTCTACAGGATAGGCCACAAAACAAGTCTGGACAAATTTTAAAAAAAATTGAAATCATGTTGATTATCTTTTCTGACCACAATGCAATAAAGCTAAAAATAAAAACAAAAGCTTTTGAAGCTATACAAGTACATAGAAATTAAACAAATGGCCTTTGAATAACTGTCTCCATGAACATTCTTACTGACTCAATCCAAAACGACTGACCCCACAACTTAGAGGACGGAGGGTTTCGTTGTCCATATGTTTCTGGCCAGGTCTGCAGAGCTCAGAGCATGGCAGTGAGAAGTGGAGAGAAGGAGAACACAAGGGCTCTGCTCCTCACCTCACAGAGGCCAGAAGCAGAGAGATAGTGGGAAGAGGAGGGATTTGATGTAATCTACAAGGCCACACCCCAAGACCCTCCTTAACAACCAAGCCCCACTTCCAGCATTGCTACCTTGTTTCTGTGAGGGCTAGAACACTCTAAATTCAAACTATTTTAACAACTATTGGATCATGGAAACTGAGCGTGGTGGTGCATACCTGTAATCCTAGTACTTGGGAGGCTGAGGCAGGAGGATTGCAGGTTCGAGGCCAGTGCACTGCAATGTAAAGACACCATGTTTTGAAAATTAAAAAAAGAAGGGCTGGGCCATGGCTCATAGGTAGAATGTCCCTGGGTTCAATCTCTAGTACCACACGCACACACAGAAGGAAATCTTAAAAATTTATTGAAACAAATGAAAATGAAGACATAAATATCAAAACCTATGAGACAGAAAAAGCAATTCTAGGAGGAATATCTATAACAATTAATATCACATAAAAAACTCAAATAAACAATCAATTACTGCATTTCAAAAAACTAGAAAAAATAACAAGCTAAACAAAAAATTAGCAAAGTGAAACAAATAATAAATACCAGGGAGAAACAGAAACTAAAACAATACATAACACTGAGGAAACAAAGAGTTGGTTCTTCAAAAAAGATAAAGAAAATGGACAAGCCCTTAGCTAGAATAAGACAAGGCTAAAGAGGAAACAGAAATAATAAAATCAAAGATGAAAAAGAAAGAATTACAACTGACACCAAAGAAATACAAAAGATCATTAGAGATTATTATGATAATGTAGAAGAAACAGACAAATTCCTACACACACATACACACCTCTCCAAGACTGAATTATGAATAGGAAACTTGAACAGACCTGTAAGAAGTAATGAGATTAAGTTGGTAATTAAAAGCCTCCCCTAAAAGGAAAACTCAAGGCCAGATAGTTTCAATGCTCAATTCTACCAATTGGTTAAAGAAGAACTAATACCAATTATCTTCAAGTCATTTTTTAAGAAGGGAAGCAGAAAGAATTCTCCTAAGTACATTTTAGAAGGCCAGAGTAATCCTGATAACAAAACAAGGTAAGGATACGGCAACGTCAAAAGGAAAACCATAGGTGAATACACTGATAAACATGTATGCAGAAATATTCAACAAAACACTTGTAAACTGAATCCCACATCACCTGAAAATAGTTATTTATCATGATCAAGTGGGATTCATCCTAGGGATGCAAGGATGCGCACTGTACAGAAATCAGTAAATAGACCTGTTCACATCAACAGAATGCAAGACAAAAACCCATGTTGATCTCAATGGATGCAGAGAAGGTATTCAATAAAATTCAATGTTCCTTCATGATAAAAATGCTGAACTACTTAGGTACGAAAGGAATGTACCTCAACATAATAAAGTCTACTTATAATAAGGCAACAACTAACATTGTATTTAATAAACACAAGCTGAAAGCTTTCTCTACAACATGTGAAACACAATAAGAATGGTCATATTCATCAGTTTTATTCAACATAGTGCTGGACATTCTAGCTAGAGAAATTAGGATATATAAAGGAAAAAAGGTCATATGTATTTTTTGAAATTGGAAAATAAGTCAAAATATCACTGTTCACATGTGATATGATCTTATATACAGACCTCACCAAGAAACTATAAAAAACTTAAAAATGAATTCCATGAAGAGGCAGGATAAAAAATCCACACAAAAATCAATAGTGTTGATATATGGTAAAAGTGAATTATCTGAAATAGAAATTGAAGAACCAATCCCATTTATGATGATTTTTAAAAAAAACTAAAAATAAATTAAACCCAAAGGGTAAAAACTTGTTACAATGAAAATTATCAAACATGAAAGTAAATAAAGAGAACACAAAATAAATCTTGTGTTCATAGATTGGTATGATACTGTTAAAATGTCTATACTACTCAAATTGATTTACAGAACCAGTGCAATGGCTATCAAAGTGCCAATGGTATTCTTAACACAACTAGCAAAAACAACTCTAGTTATCTGGAAGCACAAAGATGAGATTATATCAAATTAAAAAGAATGAGAGAAAATATTTGCAATTTATTCATCTAAAAAGGAGTTCATACTCAGAGTGAATAAGAAATTCCAAATACTCAACAGCAAACAAATGAACAAGCAACCTGTTCCATACTAGAGAATATTATGCTAAGTGAGATCTGCCAGTCTCAGAGAGTCAAGGGTCATATAGGAAACAAAAAGGACTTCAGGTAAATGAGGTGAGACCAGCAGTGGAAGGGATTTTGGGGGAGGAATGCAGAGGGGGGAGAAGAGCATTGAGGAATAAAAAAGTTCAAATAATGTTATGTCCATATATGAAGGTAGCACTACTAACCTCATTACCATGTACCACAATGAGACATCACCTCATCCCAGTAAGAATGACTGATATTAAAAAGATTAAAGATATCCAATGCTGGAAAACATGTAGAGAAAAGTGAACAATTTCACACTGTTGGTGTACAGCTATTGTTAGCACAGCTGTTATGGAAAACAATATGAAGTTTCTAAAATAATTAAAAATAGAACTACTATATGGTCCAGCATCCCCAAGGGGAATGAAATCAGTATGTTGAAGAGACATCTATCTGCACTCTCACATTCACGGCAGCACTTTTCACAATAACTATGAAACAGAAACAACGTGAGTATTCATGGATGGATGGATGGATGGATGGATGAAGAAAATATGGAACATATACATAATGGAATACTATTTAGTCATAATATAATTTTGTTATTTGCAATATGGATGGAACTGAAGATTATTATGAAATAACTCTGGCACAGAAAGACAAATATTGTATGATCTCCCTCATATGTGGAATCTAAATAGTTAAATCTCAGAAGTTGATAGTAGAATGATAATTAACAGAGGTCTGTCACTGTGTGTGTGTGTGTGTGTGTGTGTGTGTGTGTGTGTGTGTGTGTGTGGAGGGTGATGGGAAAATGTTGATTAATGAATACTCTATTACAGTTGGATAGAAGCAAGAAGCTCTGCAAAACTAATGCAGCTTGAGGCCTATAGATAACATTTCAATTATCTCAAAGAAAGGTGTTTAAAAGTTTTCACCACAAAGAAATAATACATGTTTGAGGAGATAAATATATTTAACCTGATTTAAACATCATACAATGCATACATGTATCAAACATTATGTGGTACACCATTAATCTATGCAGCTTTTATGTCTTTGTGAACCACTTAGAAAGAAACTTTTAAAACTATATATGCCAGGAGACCAATGGTAGACATATTTAGCATCTTTAAAAGAAACCATATCATCAAAGAATAAAGAAAAAGGTACCAAGATCAGAAGAATAGGGAAAAAGAGAAATTTTAACAACCTTAAAAAATCATATGAATTTTAAATGATACTTTACAACAAATATAAGAAAGACTAAATACAATTTTCAAATAACTTTATAAGTACTTTATTATTACTCATTGTACAAACAAGGAGATGGATATCTAAAGGGATTTGCAATTTGCCTCAGGTGTCTGAAGGGTATAGGGGGAGAAACTCTAAAGGCAATAGAGATTCCTATCATCTATTGGATAAATGAGTGAGCCACATCTTCTAAATTAGTATTCCTATTAGTAAATGCCATTCTGCTTTTGTGAGAGGGTCAATATATCACCCAAAGGAAATGTTAAGTTTGAGGAATAGATTATTTTTGGTGGTGCTATTATATTATTTTTATATCAGAACATTAGTAACCATCACTCTTCTTCTCTTTTAAAATGTTAATTAAGATTTTTTCTTTTATGTTCTAACCTCAGTTTTGATTTGAACCTCCATTCTTTTCACTCAAATTTTAATTCTGCTGATTTGAAAACTAATGAGAAAGATGAAGGACACAATAGGAATTATTTCAACCATGAATGCCTCTTAAAACTGACAGAAATAACACCTTTTTGAGAATGAATAGTAAGTAAAACACAATGGATTCAAAGCTTATGTCACACTTATTTTATTTTTTACAGGGCAGACGATGGTAAGCATACAATGGAAACTGAAAATTCAGGACCATAATATAATGATGACTGAGGTAAACCATCTTACAGCTTTCACATATGGACTAGTGTTATCATTCATCCATATACATGTAAGGGTTTGACTGGTGACTACCCAGAGAAATAGAGCTAAGGGGCTCAAAACAGAGATGGTATCATTTGCTCTCACAAGAAAGGTTATTTCCTAGCAAGTAGAAACATTCGAAACTCAGTTTTGTCATCTCTGTAGGGTTCCACGCAATCGGTATTGCATTCCACGCCACACGGAGTAGAGCAAAGCAGACCAGCCGCTTCGCTCGTAGGGGCCTAGCGAGAGGGAGAGTGTCCCGGCTGGACCCACCACCCTGGGGGGTCGGGGAAGCCCCCCAAAAAACCAGCACCACCCGAGAGTCCAGTCAGCGGTCAGGTGGTGCCTCAGGAACTCAACTTTATTGGAACATACAATAGATTATATGGGCAGGTCAGGTAGGGAGGTGAAGCTGGGGAGAGGGAGCCAATGGGAGCAGATCTCCTCACCGGTAGCTGCGGGGGAGGGAGGTAGGCCTTTCCTTGACTCACCCATTGGCTTCCCTAGGTTGGAGGGGTCAGATTTCACCAAGAAAGGTCCAAGCCTGTGAGTGCCTGAATGCCACATAACATGAGCTATCCCTACATATCCCCCTTCTTTGTTTTAAGCCCTCAGAAGTCCCTGTAAACAGTGTTCCTGTCTTAGGTTGTCCCTATCTTTCAAGAGATCTTACCCGTCATTGGACACACTGTCACCTTCTGGACTCTGGGGAGCCAGCACCCAGGGATCCTGCCTTAGGTTGCCCCTATCTTTTAAGGGGTCTTACCCGTCATTGGATTTCCTGGGGCCTTATGGGGTGTGGGGCATAGGCTGGGCAACATCATCAAAAGGCTCACGATGCCTTTATAGGTCATCAGGCTTGGCCACAAGCTGTTGGTATTGGGCAATAAAACTGATTACAGGGGCATTGGGGAGGAGGCTTTTTAGGTGTGGCCAGAGTTATTTTAGGAGCTGACCATCAGATGTGAGTGAGCACTGCTCCTGGGCAGCCATTCTCTCTGCCCTGCATTAGGGTAGCTGCCTGTAGCCTGTAGACCATTATTGCACTGTTTGTCTGTCCTGTGACAATGCTTTGCCGGTCCTTTCCGACTAGTGAAGCAGTCAGTGCATGGATCTCCAATGTCTTCTTTTGGGGGAGGGCTCGGGTCTGCCTAGGATCGCCGAATCCTGTTTTCATCCATGGTTTTTTGAGGTTCCCAGCAGCAGCGTCATCAGGAGGAATCGAGCCATTGGGGCAGGTCTCCTATAAGAGAGCATACAAGAGAGTCTTCCTCGGGGGCGTGGGGCCCTCTGGGGTAGGTATAGATAGGCATTCCCCAGCCGGGGTAGGGCAGTGTTTAAGATCTCTGGCTGGAACCCAGATGGGTTGGGGTTCCCCGATGGGGAAAACACAGCCAAATCCTCGTCCCACACTAATGAGGGGATCAGGTCCCCTCCAGAGACCCGTTACAGGTCCTTCCACCTTGGCTTTAAGTGCCCTGTATGGCATGGTCCTGGTCCAGTGGCGCTGGAGCGGTGATGAATGTGAGTCCTTTGAAAGATTTAAAATGTTAAGTGTCAGGAGCGCCTTCCTGAGCTGGTCATGGTGGGGGAGAGCTCCCCATTTTGTTTTGTAAGCTGGGTTTTTAGGGTGTGGTTGGTTCATTCCACAATTGCCTTTCCTTGGGGGTTATGGGGAAGGCCTGTAGTATGGGTTATGTTCCATCTCTTGAGGAACTCTTGAAAGGACTGCCCAATAAAGCAAGGTCCATTATCTGTTTTTAGCTGGTTAGGCAGGTCTAGAACTACAAAGCATTGAAGCAAATGATTAATGGCATGCTTAGACTTTTTCCCTGCATGGGCAGTTGCCCAGCAGGCATGGGAGAAGGTGTCCACCATGACAAAGACGTATTTGAGTCTCCCAAAGGATGTGACATGGGTAACATCAGTCTGCCAGAGGTTGTTGGAGCATAGGCCTCGGGGATTAACTCCCTGCTGTTGAAGTGGAGGGGTCAGTAAGAATGGCTGGCAGCTTTTACAGGTCCGGATAATCTTTCTGAGATCTTTAACTGGTACCTGTGGAAATCTGTGATGAAGCCCTCTCCAGTTTGCATGGGTGAGGCCATGGAGGTTTGTAGCCTCAGCCAGGGAGTAGCAGGCGATAGTGCCCGTAGTGGCCAACCTGTCAGCGAGGGAGTTGCCCTCTGTTAGGAAGCTTGGAAAGGATTGGTGGCCTCACAGGTGTTGGAGGATCAAGGGGGCTGTTCTCTGTTTAAGCAGGTTTGGGGCCTGGATCATAAGAGGGGTTATGGGGTTATTATCCAACCTGATGTAGGCATCGGCTAAGGTGGGTAGGAGGTGAACAACATAAAGACTGTCTGAAACAGGTTGAAAGAGACCGGAATCTCAGCCAGTGCCATAACTACAGCATAGAGCTCTTTGAACTGGGCAGAACCTTGGATTTGATGAGGGATGGTTTTGGCGGGTGGGGCATGGCATCGGCCTGGGGCATATAAAACTATGGCTGCTCCTGCTTTGCCACCATCAGTAAACACAGTGGGACCATTGGGGTCAGGCACATTAGCAAATAGTCAGAGGGGGTTCCCAGGCTAAGCGGGAGAAAGAGGATGCCCACTTGTAGGGCCCATAGTGGCAGCTCAATTTTCCCAGGAACCCTTCCAGGGCAAGGGCTAACCTGTTGTGGTTCCTCTCAAGCCAGGTGAAATCTGCCAATTGAAAGGGAACAATGATAACCCAGGGATCACATCCAAAGAGCCAGATGGACAAGTCTTGCCCTTTAATGATGCAATCCGCTATTTGATCTGGGGCAGAGTATACTTGAGGGGCTCCCCCAATGGAAAGGTGTATCCAGTGTAAGGACTCCCCCTCCTGTGAGAGGAGACCAGTATAGATTGGATTTCCACCGAGCACAGCAAGGTGGATGGGAAGGGTGGGGTCAAAGAGCTTAAGGGTTGAATTATTTATAGCTCTCTGTATACTGTTTAGAGCAGCCAGGTGGTCAGCAGAGAGGGTCACCTCTGAAGAGAGGTCAAGCCCTTTGAGTAAGCCAAAGAGCGGTAGCAACTCAGCTGTGGAGATGGGAATCCACGGTCACATTCAATTAATCTCTCCAAGCAACTGTTGTAACTTAGATGTGGTTTCCCACATCTAAGTCTAGGGTTGTGCCCAGTATTTTGAATGGGGCCACCCTTTGAATCTTTTCTGGGGCCACTTGGAAATAGGCACCTTTAAACAATTCAGAGCACTCCAAGTAAAGCTCATTGAGTCTGGAGGGGCATGAGGCTCCCAGGATAATGTCATCCATGTAGACGTATAGGAGCACATCAGGGCGTCCAAATAAAGGGGGGAGAATTTTGAACATATAGTCCTGGCAGATCGAGGGGCTGTTGGCCATACCTTGGGGTAGGACCATCCACTCAAATCGCTGGTCAAGCCCTCAGAAATTTAATGATGGGATAGAGAAAGCAAACTCTTCGGTATCCTCAGGGTGTAGGGGAATAGAGAAAAAACAATCCTTAATATCTATAATTACTAAATAATTGTCACAAGGAATGGCAGGCACCCAAGGCATCCCTCTCTGGGGGGTGCCAAAGGAAATCATTCGTTCATTGATTTTTCTCAAATCCTGTAGCATTCTCCATTTATTACTGGATTTTTTAAATTACAAACACGGGAGAATTCCATGGGCTGTTAGAGCATTTTAAGTGCCCAGCCTGGACCTGTTGTTTAACAATAACATGCAACTGTTGGAGCTTAACAGTTGGGGGTGGCCACTGCTCCACCCATACGGGGGGTCCTGGGGTTCATTGTACTTTAGGGACTCCCTGAGGGGCAATGGCCTTTAGGATTGGGGGTGAGGGTGAGAAAGAGGGAGGCTTTTTCTCCTTTCCTTAAAGGCTGGGTCATTTCCATAATTGGAGCGACACTTCCTCCCACTGGGGAACTGCTGCTGATACCCTTCCTCGTCTATGCTGCGATCAGTGGTGATATAGGCTCAGCATTCCCCAGGATATCCTGACCCAAGAGATTAGCTGTTAACCCAGATACCACTAGGGGTTGGACCTCTCCTGTACTGCCATCTGGGTCTGTCCACTGTACCCATCCTGCAGTCTGTTGGGATTCTGTTTGCCCCCCCACTCCAAGGAGCCAGGAGCCAGGGATCAGTCTCCAATTAGGAGGGACCTCTTCCTTTCTCAAGACAGTCCTATCTGCTCCAGTATCAATAAGACACTTAAAGGTTTTGCCCCCGATGATGAGTGTCATTTTTGATTGAATTCCTGGGGTGATTGGGACAGTCCAATGGGCCCAGGACAGAAGATTCCCCTTATTTAATGGGGCTGGGGGGTGCCCCTCATCTAGTTTAAAGGTTCACCTCTGAGATTAGTCTTAGAGCGGCAGTCTCTGGCCCAGTGAAACTCCTTTCAACACCCTGGGCAGGGGGTCTTTGGAGACCTTGTTGACTCCACTGGGGGGATCTCGGGGGCCTTTCCCTGTCTGTTAGGACATTCCCTCTTGGCCACACCCAAAACAGGAATGGCTCCTTCCTGGAAAGGTCTGCTGGAGAGCGCTTATTAGGAGTCCCAAATCCTCGCTGTGCTGTTCCCTTTGGGCTGTTTGTATCGCAGATATCATGGCCTGTGACTGATGGGAGTGAGTGCCAATGTCTTTGGTAGCTATTATCCAGCGCTCCTTAGTCCTATCCCTTAAGCTGGAGCAGGCAAGTTTATGATCTTGGTTCATGCCCTCCCAAACCAGCATCTTTACAAAATGCTCCCTGAGCGCTCCGGGAGGGAATTTGCTTGTATGCTTTTTTCTACCCTATCGATGAAACTCGAAAGGTCCTCCCCAGGCCTTTGTGTGACGCCTGCGATAGGGGACTCTGTGGGACCTTCTTCTAGCTTTTTCCAAGCGGCCAGTCCTATAGCCCTAACCTGTTCCTGGTACGGGGCAGGGATCGCAGCCTGTTGTAGGCCAGAGGAGAATTGATCAGCTGTTCCAGTAAGCATCCCAACTGTAATGGGAATGACTGGGTCAGCCTGTTGGTTTCTCTCAGCCTGTTGCTGACATTCTTCTCTAAAAAGGGCACACCATTTAATATATTGTGGGCCCTGGAGGACAACCTGAGCAAGGGTCCTCCAATCTTGTGTTGTGCAATTTTGGTAATGGAGTCCCTGGAGGATTGTTTTAGCCCATGGAGAATTGGGGCCATCCTTTTTAAGTTCCTTTAAATTACTGGGATACCAGGGCGCAGGCCTATTTTTTCCAGGGTTAATGTTAACTGGGTAAAGGTGACAAGCAGGGGGCATTGCTGGTTCCACCTAGAGGTCCTCTCCACTTCGGGGAGGGGGAAGGGGAGAGAGAGACTCTGCCCTGCCACCCACCCATAGGAATGTGTTAATGGCTGAGTTAATGACCGTCTTTGTGCCCAAATTTAGCAAGCTTGAGGGAGCACATGGCTCCAGGTAGGGTAGGGGGGCAGAAGCCTCCCGAAGGGCGTTGGAGGGCCCTTTAGAAGCTGAACTATGTCCCAGGGCCTCAGGTTGTTGGGGGTAAAGAGGAATAGAGCCGAGATTGAGGCCAAGGAGCACACCCAAATGGGTCAGGGGGCTTTTCCCCAGGCAGCTTATTAGGCAACTCCAAAGAATCGTGCCCTGACAAGGTTGAGGGGGCAGGGGTGCCTGACTGTACTTTTGGAGGGGGGTCAATGATGGAAGGCAGCATTGGACTGTGCCTCTCTTGAACCTGATCCCACGTGCTCCGGTCAAAGAGGTTACTCTCCGGGAGCCATGGGGCGACCTTAACTAAGATGAGTCCCCAACTTGAAAGAGTGAAGAGAAGGGTTATAGAGGTAGACTGCCCCATAATTTATGGAGGTACACTCACCCTAAGCTCGATTAGCTCATCGACAAGATTCTGGATTCCTCCTGGAGTCCTCCTGGAGTCCTCCTGGAGTCCTCACATGTGGGCACCAGATGTCGAGTTCCAGGCAACTAGTGTTGCATCCCACGCTACACGGGGTAGAGCAAAGCAAACCAGCAGCTTCACTTGTCAGGGCCAAGCAAGAGGGAGAGTGTCGCGGCCAGGCCCACCACCCTGGGAGGTCAGGAAGCCCCCCAAAAAACCAGCACCAGCCGGGAGTCCAGTCAGCGGTCAGGTGGCGCCTCAGGAACTCAACTTTATTGGAACATACAATAGATTATATGGCCAGGTCAGGTAGGGAGGTGAAGCTGGGGAGAGGGAGCCAATGGAAGCAGATCTCCTCACCGGTAGCTGCGGAGGAGGGAGGTAGGCCTTTCCTTGACCCACCCACTGGCTTCCCTAGGTTGGAGGGGTCAGATTTCACCAAGAAAGGTCCAAGCCTGTGAGTGCCTGAATGCCACATAACATGAGAGATCCCTACAATCTCATCTTTATTTTTTATTTTTCTTAATTTTATAGTGCATTGTAATCATACATCTTGATGAAGTTCAGAGTGGTAAAGGCATACATGCACACAGCACTCACTGAGCCCTCCCCCAGGTCCCATTCTGTTCCCTTCCCTGTTCCTCCTTCCCATGTTCAGCACAGTGATTGACTTTGATAAGTTTGTGTATGTACATCATGTCCATTGAGATGTTTCCCTCTTCCGCCTTCCTGTCTCCCTCAGGTAGGGTGCCTTCTTCATTCATCTTAGGTTTCTCCTCCTTGATTTTTAGACCTTCCTATGTCTCATTTTCTCCCTAGCTTCCACATATTAGGGAGAACATCAAACTTTTCACTTTTTGTGACTGACTAACCTCACTTAGCATAATGTTCTCCAGTTCTATCCATTTCCCTGCAAATGATATAATTTATTCTTCTTTATGGCTGAATAAAATTCCATTGTGTACATATTCCATAGTTTTATAATCCATAACACAAAGAACAACAAATGCTGGCGAGGATGTGGAGAAGTAGATACTCTAATACATTGTTGGTGGGATTGCCAATTAGTGTAATCACTTTAGAAAACAGTATGGAGGATTCTCAGAAGAATGGGGATGAACCTACCATATGATTCAGCAATAGCAATCCTGGGTATCTACCTGAAAAAATGGAAACCAAACTACCAGAATAATGCTTGCATATCTATGTTTATAGATTAACAATTCACAATTGCCAAACTATGGAGCCAACTGAGGTGTCCATTAACAGATGAATGGATTACAAAGATAGCCTTTTCAACAAATCATATTGGGAAAGCTGATTATCCATTTGTAGAAAATGGAATGAATGCTTTAATGAATCTGTTACCAATTCTCAGACTGAGATTCTAGGTTCCTAGTAGTTGCAAAGGGCAGAATCCTTGACTTTTCTTTGGAGATGAGTCTTAGCCATGGGCAGCAGCAACCCACAGCAATTGGCTGGAGAGAAGGGTACTGGGAGTGGAGGAGAGTCAGGGTGGAGGAAGATGTCCCAATTTGGTCTTCTCAAGTCTGTATGTGGGCCATGCAAAAACTAGCAGCTAACTAGATTTAACTTTCCTCAAAATGAATATCAGATGCCACCTGATGTCCCGCTATACACTTTATTTCCTTTTTATAAAATATATTAATCCAGAAAACTCTCATAGGCTATTTAGACTTCTATTTTTTCAAATATATATTTTAAACATTTTTGTAGCATTTCTAGCTTTTCTCAGTGAGAGATTTAGTGTAAGCAGGGTTTGTTAGCCTTGACACTATTGATGTTTTGTTGAATAATTCTTTGTGTGTGTGGGGGGGTGTTATGTCCATTGCAGATCATGTAGCAAGGATGCCTGACCTCTTCCCATTGGATGTAGCATCACTGCCCCACCTATGATAGCCAAAAATCTTTCTAGATATTGGTAAATGTCTCCTAGGGGTGTGCACAATCACCCCTGTTATGAACACCTAGTCAAAAATAATATTTCATCATTACCTAAAGAGGAAACAGAACATACTTTTAAACTCCTTAATTTCGGTTCTTTTTTTGTAAGAAGAAAGCATTATAAGGATTACATAATATATGAAATGCTCAGCTTAGCATTTTATTTTATTTTTCATACTTTTATTAGTACCTTATAATTTCAAATCTAAATGCACTTCATAGTGATAGTTACATACAAGCACCCAGCACTTGGTGAGCTTCCTCCCAGCTGGCTCCTTTCAATTCTCACCCCCACTTCCCCATATAGTATACTGAGATTGACACTGATATTCTCATATATGTGCATAATGTGGATGACAGTGTTTCCTTCAATGATCCCCCTTTTTGCCCCCATTCTCCTAAACCATGTCCTTAGTTCTACTGGAGTTTCTCCTCCATTATCTGAAATCTCTGTGGTGACCTTTAGCTTCTACATATGAAAGAAAATATATGACCCTTCACTTTCCATTACTGGATAATCTTACTTAACATAATGTTCTCCAGGTCCACCCATTTTCCTGCAAATGATATTGTTTTTATAGTAGAATTCCATTGCATGTAGATCTCATAATTTCTAATCCATTAATCTGTTGATGGACACCTAGGTTGATTTCATAATTTGGCTATTGTGAATTGCGCTGCCATAAACATAGATATGCATCTATTACTATAATTTTTCTGATTTCAGTCCCTTTAGGAAGATACCCAGGAATGGTATATCTGGACAATATGGTGGATCCATACACAGTTTTCTGAGAAATCGCTACACTGATCTCCTTAATGGCTGCACTAATTTGCAATCTTACCAATAGTGTAAAAGAGTTTCAATTCTCCACATCCTCACCAGTATTTTTTTTTACTTCTTGATGACTGCCATTCCGATTGGGTTTAGAAGAAATTTCAGTGTAGTTTGATTTGCATCTTCCTGGTTGCTAATGATGTTGAACATTTTTTCATGTATTTATTGGCCATTTGTATCTCTTCTTTTGTGAAATATTTATTTATTTCAATTGATCATTTCTTCTTGATTGGATTATTTGTTGTTGTTGTTTTGTTTTGTTTTTTAGTGTGAAGGCTTTTAAGTTCTTTATATATTCTAAATATTAGTCCTCTATCAGATAGGTAGCTGGCAAAGATTTTCTTCCATTCTGTAGGTTTTCTTTTTAAACTCTTGATGATTTCCTTTGATGAGCAGAAACATTTTAGTTCATTTATTTATTTTAGTATGCTTTTATTGGTGCACTATAGTTTCACATCATAATGTAAATCATGTTGACAGTGACATACATGCACACAGTACTTAGTGAACTCCACAAACTTTTTAGTTTAATGTCATCCCATTTATTAATTCTTGTTTTAATTTCCTGAGGTCTGGGGTTGGTCTTATTTAGGAAGTTTCTATCTGTACCTATTTGTTGGAGGTCAGCTTAGCATTTTATTTTTAAGAAACTATTTTGGAGAGCTAGAAACATGCTTACAATTTTATCAGGATATAAAAATACCTAATAATATATATAGGATATGTCAATAAACAATAAAGTCAGTGAAATTTATACTTAAGTAAATTACCAATGCTTATTTGTAATAATTTCAAATTATTACATTTACAACGTATAGGCATTTTTCTAAATTTATTTTACATTTTTATCTCATTTCATCTTCAAAGCAATTTGGGGACATAAAGCTCATTATTGTCTTAATCTTTTATGTGAGGAAAATGAGTAACTTAGAGGATAAATGACTTGCCCAAGTTCCTATGGCAGGTAAGTTATAGAGCTAGGATTCAAATTGGAGCCTTCAGTATCCAATTGGCTACTTTCATTATTGGCTACTTTCAAAAAATAAAGTTTATAATAAAAATATGCACTTTGAATTATTGATTGAGAGAATTTCTAAGTATAATGGATGATAGATTTTATTAAATTAGTCATTGTTTTCTTTAGGGTTATTTCAATACTTTTTATGAATATACACATATTTAATATATTTTATTTAAATTTTTTATTTTTTATTTTTTTTGCGGTACTGGGGATTGAACTCAGGGGCATTCTACCTCCGAGCTACAACCCCAGCCCTATTTTTTATTCTTTATTTTGAAACCGAGTCTCACTAAGTTGCAGAGTGCCTCACTAGGTAGCTGAGGCTGACCTCGAACCCGGATCCTCAGGTCTCAGCCTCCCGAATGCTGGGATTACAAGGGTGCGTCACCATGCCCGGCTAAAATTTTTTTATTTTAATTTTTTGTTGTATTGGAGATTGAACCCAGGGCACTTCTACCTCCAAGCTGCACCCTCAGTCTTTTATGTATTTGTTTTGAAGCAGGGTTGTGCTAGGTTACTGAAAATCTCCCTAGGTTGCCAAAGCTGGTCTCAAATCTGTTATCCTCCAATCTCACCATCCCAAGTACTAGGATTACAAGTGTGCACCACCATTCCTGGCTATATACTTAATATATTTTATATATTAATATATGTTTTTACAGTTTATATATTTTTAAAAGATAAAGGCAGAGTTCAGTTTAAATTGTTTTACTCAGTGCTTAAATAAGCTGAATAATTCTTATAATAATGAGAGTTTAGATTTGTTTAGACATGTTTAAAATGTCCTAGAGGAATTTAGATTATTCATAATTGTTCTTAAGTACATAAAAGTTGCCAAAAAATAGAATTTCCAAAACTAGAAAAATAATGAAACATACATTATTCCAGCTATAATTCTTCAGTATAATTTCTCAATGGGATTTAAGTCATAAATGTAATTTCAGATTAAAATGTCACTATCAAAAGTTGTTGAAAGGCTGGGTGCAGTGGCAAATGCCTGTAATCCTAGTAATTGGGAAGTTGAGACAGGAGGATGGCAGGTTCAAGATTACGAGTGTGCAGTGACTTAGATCTTGTTTCAAAATTTAAAAAAAATTAAAAAGGACTTGGAGTGTAGTTCAGTGGTCAACCTTCCTTGGGTTCAATCTCCAGCAACACATAATAAAAGAAGATTTATTGAAAGCAAAGGAAAGATATAACTAGAGGATATTGAATAGGTATAAATAATGGAAGAGACCAGATATTTTAGTAATGTTCCAGGTATTCCAAATCAACTGTGTATTAGTTTTAAACACAAATTAAAAAAAAAAAAAACATACGTTATACATATTTATAAAATTTGAAGCTCAAAAATTCAAATAAGTGATTCTTTTGCTTAGTTGAAATGAGGAAGCCATAATGTGAAAATGAGAAGTATCACACTGAGGAAAGAACAAGAACATGCATATATCTAAATTTGCTAAGTAGTTACAAAAACTAGACTTTGTTAATGGTTGTAAAAATAGGAATACATATGTTCAGGTACAAACATACATATTTATACATGTGTTCATGTACTTATTTTTGTCTGATCTAACTTCCTACTACTCTGTTTATTATGACATAAAAAGCCACTATCTAGGTCCAGAGAAAGTTGCCATTCTATTTTTTTTTTTTTAATTTTTTTGCAGTACTGGGGATTGAACTCAGGGGCATTCTGAGTTTTTTATTCTTTATTTTGAAACAAGGTCTTCCTAAGTTGCAGAGTGCCTCACTAGGTAGCTGAGGTTGGCCATGAACCCAGATCCTCTGGTCTCAGCCTCCCAAATGCTGGGATTATAAGTGTGCACCACCATGCCTGGCTGTCATTCTAAATATAGTAGTATAGTCATAGTCTCAGTATAATCTGTTCCTACAAATTGTAATATGAAAACTTCATTTCAGAAAAGATTTTGAGATTATCAAAAGGCCAAATGTGAATTAGTCATATTTAATTTTATAATACCCAATGTCATATTTAAATAGGACATGAGATGCTATTACATGACTTTCTCATTAACAAATTACCATTTTGCCTTATATCTGTAAAATACAGAGACTAGAATAGTTAAGGAGAGGAGCCTGGATTCTCATACACTGACAATTATGTAATGTTTCTCCAAAGCTTCATAGCTTGGGACTACTGAAAATAAAACTTGATATTGATCCAAGCCATGAAGAAATGACTAACACTGGGTTAGCCTTCCAAAAACAAAATGGAAAAAATATCTGAAGCAATTGGACTGGTTTTAATTGGGTAAAAAGGACACAGGACTAAGATCCCTGAGAGATTGGAAATACATGGAGTGCATTCTGCAGTATCCCTGGCTTTCTGCTTGGAGGCACTTTCCAGATACAAGAAGGCAAAGGCCTAGCAGAGCATTAGTCTTGGTATGCTGAATAAACAGAATGGAGAGCTCTGGGCTGCTGGTTTGGCTACAAGTTGTGGAGTAGGATAGACACAAGGGAACTGAAGAGAGAAAAAGCTTCAAAACTCTGCATGAAGGGCCCCATAATGTTTGTAAATTCTAAATTGCATGTTGTGAATGAAACTTTGTAAGATTCCAAGGAAAAGAGTTTCCAGGGATCTGGAGGTGAAAGGTGATTTGAATCTACATGGTGCTAGAAGAAATGGAGACAGACCAGATTGAAATATCTCTACTGAGCATCTTCAGTACTCAGCTAACATCCAGAATAACCCTTTCTAGACCTAGAATAATGGCAAATAAAGACTCACCCTCACTAAGCTTTTAACACCCTCTAAAGAGATCAAGCTTATTCAATAATAACTTACTGCTTAAAACTCAAAATTTTGCTTCTGAACATTTTAAAAAGGACACAGTAGAACTTGACAACAGGAAGGTCAATACATTGGAATTTGTAGACAAAGTGCAGCTGTTTGAGTAGTACATACCTACCCACAGTTAATTTACATTCATCCTTCTTGGGCTTTACTTATTTTCTTGGATCTGCAAGTTTATGTTTTCTCCAGAAGTTGGCCAGTTTGAGCCATCATTTCTTCAAATACTTGTTCTGTCCCATTCTCATTCTTCTCCATCTGGGACATCATCTATTTATGTTAGACCACTTACTTCTGTGTCATAGAACTCTGTGCTTCTGTTTATGAACATTTTTTTTCCTTTTGTTCTTTACTTTGGGTCACTCCTACTCCTGGTATTTTCAAGTTGTGTTTAACATCATACTTTTTATTTTATCATTTTAAACATTGTACTTTTCAGGTCCACCTGTTCATTTATTATTATAAAATGTTTCTCTATGTCTATGGACAACCAGCTTAAACCTGCGGCTAGGACACCCCAGATCACTCCTTGCCTGCACTGACAGAGCAAATAAAAATGCCAGAGCCACACTCAAATATCTAATAGATTTAAAAGCTGAAAATATCCACACAGATTCAAAAGGGCTACAGAGGCCAACTAAGCTCTGTATTTACAAATTAGTAGGGTTTTTGTTTTTGTTTCTTGGTTTTTGTGGTGTGTGTGTGTGTGTGTGTGTTCTGTTTTATTTGTTTTTATTCTGTTTTCATTTTGTATTGCCTTGATTTATTTACGTTTGTTTGGATGAATGATTGCTTTGATATTTTTTGCTCAATTTGTTGACTCTCATCCTTATCCCTTTTACAAGCTTCCCTCCCTCTCTCTCATCTATATTCTCCTCAACACTTTTTCTTCTCTCTTTTCTTTTTCCTTTTTGCCTGTCTCATATCAAGGCTATCTCATACTACCACACCTAAAACTCTACATTGACTACTATAATTGCTCGACAAATCCACTATCTCTAATCTTTACCATATATTGCCTCAACCTCCTACCCAGCAAAACTCTCTCTCAAAATTGACCAGGATATAAAAACCTTCCATGACAAACAGAAACTGAAAGAATATATATCTTCCAAACCAGCACTAGAGAAAATACTCAAAGAGATTAACTACAAAGAAGAACTAACAAGTAAATGTCAGAATTAATTTCCAGGAAGCCAACAACTAAGCAAAGAAGAATAAACACCACCAAAAACAGAAGTAAAAACTCAAAATGTTAGGAATTAAAAATCATCTCTCAATAATCACACTGAATATAAATGGTCTCAACTCCCTAATAAAAAGGCACAAGGTGGCAACATGGATTAAAACCTAGAATCCATCTATATGATGCCTGCAAGAAACACATCTTGGAAGCAAAGATTTCCACAAACTAAAGGTGAAAGGCTGGAGTAAGGTAAGCCATGCCAATGGAACTTGAAGACAAGCACGAGTTTCAACCATGATATTAGATAATTTAGACATCAAGTTTAATTATATCAGAAGAAATGAAGCAGGTCATCTTTTACTAGTAAAAGGAACAATCCAGCAAGAGGAAATAACAATTATCAACATCTATGCCCCAAACATAGGTGCAGCCACTTTCATAAAACAAACTCTGCGTGATATACAGAAACACATAGATCCCAATACACTAATATTGGGAGACTTCAATAATCCTCTCATATCACTAGACTGATCTTCTATAAAAGGTCAGTAAAGATGCCTCAGACCTAAAGAATAACATTAAACCAGATGGACCTATTAGACACATATAGACTCTTTCACCCAACTACAGCTGAAATCACATTTTTCTCAGCTGCACATGAAACTTTCTCCAAAATAGACCACATTCTGGGCCACAAAGCAAGCACTGGCAAATTCAAAAAATGTAATGTAATTCCCTGCATCTTTTCAGACCACAATGCAGTGAAACTAGAAATCAACTCTAAGAAGCCCCAGAGCAGCCATGTAAACACATGAGGACTGAACACCACACTGCTGAATGAGGAATGGGCCATAGAAAAAGTAAGGGGAGATATTTAAAAATTCCTAGAAACCAATGAAAACAGAGACACAACAAATCAAAACTTCTGGGACACTTTGAAGGCAGTACTAAAAGGAGAATTCATAGCACTGAGTGCCCACATAAGAAGAACAGAAAATCATCAAATAAATAACCTAATGACACAGCTCAAAGCACTTGAAAAACAAGAACAGTCTAACGCCAAAGCTAGTAGAAGACAGGAAATAATGAAAATCAGAGCAGAAAGTAAGGAAGTAGAGAATAAAAAAAAAAAAAACAATGCAAAAAGTCAACAAAACCATTGGCCAACCTAACCAAAAGAAAGAAAGAATCAACCCAAATTACCAAAATAAGAGATAAAAAGGGGATATTACCACCGACAGTATGGAAATACAGAGGATCATCAGAAACTATTTTTCAAAACTATACTCCAACAAAATAGAAAATCCAGAGAAATTGAGAGATTTTTAGACACATATAACCTTCCTAAATTGAGTCAAGAAGATATAGAAAACTTAAATAGACCAATAATAATTGAAGAGATAGAAACAACAATAAAGAGTTTACCAACACACAAAAGCCCAGGGCCAGATGGTTTTCCAAGTGAATTTTATAAAACACTTATAGAAGAGCTAATCCCAATACTCCTCAAACTTTTCTGTGAAATAGAAAGAAACAGGACCCTTCCAAACACATTCTATGAAGCC
>PVLC010014329.1:0-39268 GCA_004027655.1 Graphiurus murinus
TATTTTTTATTCTTTATTTTGAAACCGGGTCTCACTAAGTTGTGGAGTGCCTCACTAGGTAGCTGAGGCTGGCTGCAAACCCAGATCCTCGGGTCTCAGCCTCCCGAATGCTGGGATTACAAGCGTGCGCCACCACGCCCGGCAGTAAGTGGCAATATTGAAAGCCACATCTCAGGTGATGAATCAAGATCAATGGCGGCAAGAAACACACAGGGGTCCTCTTGCAAGAAAGGAGCCGGGTGTGGTGGTACACGCTTGTAATCCCAGCATTTGGGAGGCTGAGACCAGAAGATCCGGGTTCTCAGCCAGCCTCAGCTACCTAGTGAGGCACTCCGAAACTTAGTGAGACCCTGTTTCAAAATAAAGAATAAAAAATAGGGTTGGGGGTATAGGTAGAACACCCCTGAGTTCAATCCCCAGTACCACAAAAAGAAAAAGAAAGGAAAGTGATAGCACAGATGACATGATACTAGCAGACACGCCTGCTTCAGATTCCTGGGTAAGTTATTGCCCTTTCTGGGTCTCAGTTTTATTTATTTATTTATTTATTTATTTATTTATTTATTCATTCATTCATTCATTCATTTATTCATTTTGTCACATAATGGCCTGAGATTTTCAAAAGGGCTTCCCCAGGGGATACCAAAGTGGAAGGGAGGTGTTGGGAGAACAGTCCCCCCTACCTGCTTAGACAGAGGAGTCCATTTGAGTGATTTCACATTTGAAAACTCCATGTGGAACTTTGAGTTCTGTGGCTACAAGTGAAATCGAACACCATCGGACGGAATCCTCCCAGGCCTTTTTTATGTTGGCATTTGAAATGCTGAAGATGGTATCTTTGTTAAGAAACCCTAAGGCACTCTGGTGGCCAAATGGTTTTTATATAAAGGCCACCCATGCACCATGTCACCTGGGGACTAATTTCTCTGGGTTGGTGCTCTGTGTGCCAGGTAACAAGCCCGCATCCCTAGTAAAAGGGTCTGCCAAGACCAATCACGAAACCAGAGTGAGGGCCAACACATGCAGAAGAATTTAAGTTGCCTCAGGTACTTTGCTTCCCGCAGGCCCTTTGACAACTGATGCAACAGGTTTTGGTTTTCTCTCCATTTTGCAAACAGAGAACCTGCGCATCAGAGAAGCTGGGCGTGTCAGACAGCTTTGCATTGCTGTGACCAAAGCACCTGACGAGCACAGCTTAGAGGAGGAAAGGTTTACTGGGCTCACTGGTTTCAGCGGTTCAGTCCATGGTTAGCCAGCTCCCAGGCAGAAACACCACGGCAGAAGGGCAAAGTGGAGGGAAGCTGCTCAACTCATAGCAGCTGGGAAGCAGAGAGGGAGGGAGGGAGGGAGGCATTGATAACAGACATAGTCTCCCAGCAACCTACCTCCTCTAGCTACCACCTGGGTATGGTCACCACCTAGCAAGTCCATTCCAATGATCAGTCCACCCGTGGATTTACCTGCTGGTGAGGTTAGAGCCCTGACTCAGTTACAGCACCCCTGAACATCTCTCTGTTGCCCACACACGCGCTTCTCTGGGGGACATTCCGTATCCAAGCCATAGCCCTGAGCCACCTGCCCAAGGCCACGCAGCTTCCAAGTGGATTCAACCCCAGCACCCTGCCTGAAAGGCGCTGTCCCAGAGAGACACAGAACACAGCACTGGAGGAGGTCTGGAGGATGAACCGGCCCCTCTCATCCACTCCACAAGGGGTTAACTGCAGGCCAAAGAAGGGAAGGGACTCGCCGAGGCTCACCATGATTTTGTAGCAGAGGATTAAAGCTCAGACTCCTGCCTCTAAGTCTTGTCTTTCCACTCTACCCAGTCCCCGGGGGCCACTCAGGACTGCCTGGCGCAGTGGCCCAAAGCTTAGCTCAGGAGTCAGACCACCCAGGTACAGACCGACTTGGCCTCGGTGCCCGGTGTGATGCTGGGCGGTTACTCAGCCTCCTGGGCTCCACCTTACTGCTCCTAACACGGGAATGACATCCGAGGTTCACCTGCCGGGCTGTGGCAACAGGTCCACAGGGCAGTGCACACCACGCAGTGGTCAGTTCTCGATAGAATCCAGCTGTTTGTCTGCCGGACATGGTGACGAGGGAGAGGACACACTGAAATAAAGTCAATCCTTCTGCGGGACACCCGGGTCTCTGTCTTGATTCCCAGCAGCACCCCTCCCGCACCCGCCACGGCAACTTGACCATTCCGATTCCGCCTCACCTCAGCTGGGGGCCTCCAGAGGGAGCGAGGGAGGGAGGGAGGCCTGTGACTCTCCTCTGGAGTCAAGTACGAATCACCACCTTGAACTTTCTATTTTCTCCAGACCTTTTATTCATTTCTAGCTCAGAATGAAATGATGTCTCTTCGCTACCAGAAAAGAGCTGAACGTAATGCAGGTTGGCACCGAGTCTGCCTAAGGAGTTGGAATCCAGTCATTGGCAGAGCCTCGGAATTAAAGATGCAGAAGGAACCTTACCTTGGGTCATCTGAGACACCGTGTAGCAAAGCAAAGATCTCTCTCAATGTAAACTGGTAGCTTCAAGGCCCAGAGAGGTTGAGCCCTTCCACTTACGTCACACAGCCATAGAGCAGTTCGATAAAAGAAACAAGAATGGAAAACAGGTCTCCTGAGCTCACAGCTCTGCTGGGGGGTGAGGGAGGGAAGTTGAGTGTGAGGATAATTGTGCATACATACGTGTAAGAGCGTGACATGGGGAGAACAAGAGCCCCGGAGGTCTGAGCTTCTGCCTGCACTTCAAGGGGTGTGAGGAACCGTGCGAGCGGACGAGTGAGACTAAGTGTGCAAGAGGGATGTGAGTGAGCGAGAAGAAACCCGAGTGCTAGGAGAGGAGGAGGGAGAGAGAGAGGAAAGAAGAAAAGCACTTGGGCCGTTGTCAAATTCCCACAGTCAAATAAATCAAAACAGATTGTTCTGAGACAAAGAGGCCATTGCAAACCACATCCTTTATACCACAGTCAACCCGAGCGGCCCTGCCGGGGTCTTTCTCACCACCAGCCCGTCCGTCATCTCACAGTCACGGGCACAGTCACAGGTAGCCCTCCCTGAGCGAGCCCGGCGCAAATGCCTCCTCCCGCAGTCGGTGGAGGTAGGCACTGTTGATGCCCATTTTTCAGATTGGACTACAGAGGCCCAGAGAGGAAGAGTCACTTGGTCTCCATGTCTCCCTGTGCAAGGGATATCTGGGGTAAGAAGGCCGGATGGACAGTAGGGTCGGGCGCAGCCAGCTTCGTGCTAAAGTACTGTGTCCCGAGAGCCATCCGCGGGGGAGGGGCCGCTTCTGGACACAAGGAGGAGGAAGGCGCCGGGGAGCAGCTGTCGGCAAGGCAAAGCAGATGCGGCCTGCAGGGGAGGCAGCTTCTGGGCGCTGCGGTCAGCTCGCCTGGGCGCCTGGCCCTGACCACTCAGAGGAAGCTCTGCCCTGGGGTGCAGGCACAGCCTGGGTACACAGGGCGAGGCCAGGGAGTGAGCTGTGGCTCGTGCCCCCAAAGAATAAGTTTTCCACGTCCCACCCCAAAGGGAAGGCCGTGTCAGGTGACTGCTCCCCAGTGAGGGAGCCCCGTCTAGAGACAGGAGAAGTTGGGCCAATGTAGGTCCACGGAGCAGGCACACTGACCGGGCACGCTGAGCATTTCCACATTGCAGTCTTGTCCTGGCCCCAACACAATCTTTTGATGTGGAGGCTGTTCTCCTGGCTTTACGAGTGGGTAAACTGAGGCTGAGGCTAAATAACACCAGAATCACTAAAATAGGTTGGAGCAGAGGCGGGATTGGAATCTTGGCTCCTTTCTAGCTCGCCCTGATACCTACCCTTGCCCTGATACTTATCGGTGAAGCCCATCTCTCTGACAGAGGCCGGAAGTCTCAGAGGGAAGTGTTGTGTGTTGAAGTCCTCGGTTTCTTTTTCAGCTGCTTAGAACCAGCTTTCATGTTTTCTGCTTTGTTATTAGAATTTTAAAAGCGAAAGTATAATGTGTAGAGAGAAAGGTACATAGATCTGAAATGTTTTTGTCGTGCTGGAGATTGAACCCAGGGGCATTCTATCTCCAAGCTATACTCTCAGCCCTATTTTATTTTTTTATTCAGAAGTAGTCTCACTAAGTTGCTGAGGCTGGCTTTGAACTTGGAATCCTCCTGTCTCAGCCTCCTAAGTTCTGGGATTTCAGGTGTGTGCCACCCTGTTCAGCTTAGATCTCAAATGTACAGCTCAGTGAAGAGTCACACAATAAACATACCTACATCCCCATCAACCAGAATAAATGAATGGACCAGCACCCACGAGCCCCGCACAGTCCCTCCCGGCACACCCTACTCCTGTCCAGAGGTAATCACTGCCATGACTCCAGCCACGTAGAGTCGCTTTGCTGACTGTGAACTTCATTGAAAGAGAAGCAGTCATGGCTGGTGTTGTCTGCTCAGCATGATGATGCTAAGATGCCCTAGGATCTGTCAGCAGTGGGACTTCATCCATTCTCTGCACTGCATAGTATTCCACTGTGACTTTATAGCTTCTTTACCCATTTCACCGTCTAAGGACATCTAGACTGCACCAGTGATTGCCTATCATGAATAATGAAGCTATGAACATTCTCACACATACCTTTTAAAGAGCATATACCTGTATTCCTGTTGGGTCTGTACCTAAGGTTAGAATTGCTGGGTCGTAGCGCACCTATACACTCAGCTCTAGGTACATTTCTCATGCTGAGGTGGGCTCAATTTCATGCTTGAAAAATTGAGCCCCAGTGCACAAAGCACCACTGCAGCTCTGACCTGGCCCACAAATCCTCATTTTGGTGTTTGTTTTCAGTTCTGGAGATTGTACCATGTTGCTCTACCACTGAGCTACATCCACACCCTCTTTGTTTGGGGTTTTTTTGTTTGTTTTAAACAAGATCTCTATGGGTTGCTGAGGCTGGCCTCCAGCTTGCGATCCTCCTCCCTCATTCTCCCAAGGAGCTGGGACTCACCATTCTGCACCCTTGTCCTGAGTGCTTCATTCATTCTGCCACTGGCCAGGCCATCTTTGTCGTGAGAGTGCTGGGAATTCACAGGTTCATGCAGTACAGCGAGGCAAACTCCAAAACCCACTACACATGGATGAACAAACCTCACTGGGCTGCTAAAGGCTATACTTGATGTTTCCCTACCAGCGTGAATTGTGGTAAAATCACCTGAGCAGCCTCTTCAACACACACGTGCGCAGCAATGCACTGGTCCAGCTCCAGAGAATCCTCAGGATCCAAGACATCTTTGCAAGGTTATTATGAAATCAGCCCGAGTGAGAACCAGTTCCTTGGGTCACACAGTCAATCACAGAACGTCCAGGTTCTCCGATTCCTAAGCTCCACCCAGCACCTGCAAGGTGCTCCATGCCTAGTCTGTGTGCTAGCACACCACTCTCCTCTAACCATATCAGACATCAATAATTGATCCTGGCACTCCTTCCTGCTGAGCCTGGATAAAACAGTTCACCCATCACTGGGCTGAAGGCAGGCACTACCAATCGATCGATATTGGCACCTGAGATGAGAAGTGTATGCAACCAGGTACCACTACATCATGCCAATGCTGAGCTCAGCAACGGCCCCGGAAACCCTCGCTTCTTTCCCTGGCAGCTCAGCTCTCTTACACCTCGGACAGCTATAGACAAACAGCCAAAGAACCAAACCCAAGCCCAGCTCATTCTCCAGCCTAGTGGATTCTACTCCCCATGCCAACCTGCAAAGCTCATTGGGAAGATCATTTGTCTCTGCCCTGCTGTGTTTTTGTTTGTATGTGGTTGTTGTTATTGTTTTCCCCTGGTTTTTGCAGCTAGCAAACATGCCCAGAGAGGACTAGCACCCTGCCCAAGGCCATCCAGCTATGCTGTGGCAATGCTGGGACTTGAACCTGACCCCATTTCTAATCCAGGGCCCTTTCTCCCCATTCCATGGAATTTCTCCCAACCAATTAGGAACCATTGGAAAAACCAGAAATGCAATTGTGACCTCATTCATCTCAAGCCAATCACATCTGTTTCACTTCTTCCCTGCTAAACAGTAAATAGCAGAGACAGAGCCCAGGCCGGCTGCAGGCGAGGATCTCAGCACAGAGAGGAGACAGCAGCCCAGGGGAGGGGAGGCGTCCTCCTTGGCTGATCCCTGGGCTATAAGAAGGAGATTTTCCCTAATGCAGCAGGGATTGGTGATCTAACACCACAGAAAATTGCCCTTTTCCTAAGCAATGATATAGCGCCAGGGAGGAGCTCCAGGGGGAGGTGTCCACAGCTCCCGGAGGCCTCGGTTGTCTCTCCTCTTCCTGTCTTCATTAACATTTGCAGAAAAGCCTCCTGGTGCATTTTGCTGCAAATGAAAACCAAGAAATCTCATTTTCTCTCCTCCACCAGGCCAGATGGCTCCTTTTTGCTGTCTTCCCCTCACTCGGGCTGGAACTTTAAGAAAAAAAAAATTGAAAAACAGAAAGTTCCCTAACATCTGCAAATCTGCCTTTTTGAGGACATTTTTAGCAAAATGTGCCCGAAACTGGGCCCTCAGATTGGGCCACCGTCATTCCTCCCTCAAGAGCAGCTTGAACTGCACACCCAGAGCCTTTTCCTCACTCGGTGCTTTGGGGCAGAAGGAGGTGCCCGTCCACCTGCACCAGGATGCCAGGGCAGGACTCCCCAGGTGGCTGCAGGGTGGGGGCGTCTTCCGATCACACCTTTACCCCATGGCAGAACAAGTGTGAGGGAAAGATGTCCCCAGGGCAACCCACAATGTGAGGAACTCCTAGCTCAGGCATGGATGGTTCATGAGGCTTCAGACTCCTGAGGACCGCACTGTTTGTGGGCGCGCCATGCCATGTGAATGCCAAGCCGTGCTCCACGCCCTCTCCAGGCCTCAGCTGCTCCTCCTCCCAGCTGCCGGCACTGCTGTGCTCCAGCTGCACACAGAGGGAAAGGGAGGCACCAAGACTTGGCGGCCTTTCGGTCACACCAACCAGAGAGTCCCAGGACCGATTCCACACACAATGGCCTGATCCCGAGGCCTGGCTCTAACCACTGCCTCACAGGGCTCTTTCCACTGCCTGCTGAACCAGCAGGGAGGACTTGGCCTGACCCTGTGGCCCCTCATCCCAAAGACATTGTCATCTTCTGCTTTCAAGATCTCACTTATTTCTGCAATGACCGTTGGTGCTACACAAGCACGCATGCATGTGCCGGGCATGCAGAGCCAGCTCCAGAATCCTGTTTGGGAGACAAAGTACTGCTTCTGCTAACCAGCAGGAGAGACAGAGCACTGCTGTGCGGGAGGCAGAGGACCTGCCGGCTCCTGCAGCAGCTGATTCCTAGGGCACCTCCAGGTACCAAGGGCATCAGGAGAGTGAAAGCACAGAGGGCCAGGGAGCCTCCCTGGGAGACCCCCCTGCCAGCCCAGTGATGTCCTCCCCAGGACCCAGCCAGGCCCGGCCAGCCTGTGCACCCAGCGAGACTCTCAGGCTGAGGGTGTAGCTCAGTAGTAGAACACCCCTGGGTTCAATCCCCAGTAGCTCAGGAAGGGAAGGAAAAGAGGAAGGACTGGAGGGGCTGAGGGGGGAGAGGGAGGGAGGGAGAGAGAAAGGAAGGGAGAGAGGGACAGAAGAGAGGGAGGGAGGGAGACAGAGAGAAAGGAAGAGAGAGAGACACGGTTCCAGCACTAGGAGTTTGCAGGAAAGGATGATGAGTTGGCGCTGCAGGGACTAGTAACCAGTGTGTGTTAGTGGTACCAAGCCCAAGTCACCCATGGGGTGCGTGTGTGTGTGTGTGTGTGTGTGTGTGTGTGTGTGTGTGTGGCGAGTGGGGGGGGGCACAAAGGAGTCTCCCAGTGATATCAAGAGTACAAAAGCAGCCAGGCATGGTGGCTCACACCTGTAATCCCAGTTCTTGGGAGGCTGAGACAAGAGGATTACAGGTTTGAGGACAGCCTCAGGAACACAGTAAGGTTTCAGCAACCTAGTAAGACCGTGTTTCCAAAAAAAAATAGATTAGGGCTAAGGGTGTAGCTTAGAGGTAGAATGCCCCTGGGGTTCAAGCCCCAGCACCACCACCAAAAAAAAAAAAAGTGCTCAAAAACCCTCAGTGTCCTCCAGGAGGCTCCAAGGGAGGGGCATGTGGCCGGAGTCTGGGGAGACATGGGAGATGAGGAGTGGGCTGGGAGCCCAGCCAGTCAAGGGCCTGGCAGAGAGGTCCTATGGCAGATAGGGCTGAGGCCAGAAACACCAACCACCCCGTGCACTGGCGGGCTGGGCCACGACCTCACACCCTCTGCCTCGCCTGAGTCCCCAGGAGAAGTCCAGTGCACATGAGGAAGAAAGTAAGGGCGAGGTCTACAGGAAGCAGCATCTACTTCTGCATGCAATTGACCAGCTAAAAATGCTGGCCACAGAAAGAGCCAGCCTCAGGTGGCTCAGACAGTCCCACAACCACGACTCGAGGCTCCATTCTGTGAAATGGGAATACAAATTCCACTCTATTAAATTGTTGGGCATCAAATAACATATAACATAGATGGGTCCAGCATCTACCTGGGGAAACCATCGTTATGGAGGGGAGGAGGTCAGGGGACCGGGCAGGGTCTGTACCTAGTTCGGAACTGAGCCCTCAATCCTGTCTTTGCTGTCCCTTTTCCCAAGCTGAGGACACTGAGGCGTAGCTGGATAAATAACTGGCTGAGGGTCATGCAGCTGGTGAAGGGCTGCGTCAGGATTTGAACCCAGGTCTGCAGGATTCTGAAGCTGGAATTCACTTCCCTTGCAGGCAGTCTCCATTTGAATGCCTCTAAAACCCTGAGGCGGCCTTTAAGACCCTTCTTTTGGGCAAATGCTTAATGTTAACCCCATTGACACTCATGAGCTCACATACGTGGCTTTATTTAATGATATCATTATCATTATTATTACATTTCCAAAATGATTCTATTAGTGAGGCCTTTTCTTCTTTACACACACACACACACACACACACACACACACACTCCTCCAACAGGTTTGAATAGACTTTTATGAGTGGTCGGGCTACTTAGAAACAAAAATTGCCCATTATTTAAATTCAATTACATAGCAACCACTTTTTTAAAAGAATATTTTTATTTGAGCTCATTGTGCGGCAAATCATCAGACATTTTCTTTCTTCAAAGTACTTGGAGAAGGAAAAATTATCAAATGAAAGGGAGGAAATGTTATGCATATCATCCCAGCTATTGAAAATTATGCCGAGAGAGAGTGCGTCCTCTTTCCGCTCTTAATTTATTTAAACAACACCCCACTTCCATCAACAGTCACGCCTGGGCTTCCTGAGCACTTTTCCTGAGGGGACGTGAGGCTTCAGGGTCACGTTCCCTTTACAGATGCTGAAGGGAGACCCACAGGCTCTGGAGTGGAAGGAGACCCCGAGAACCATCGGCCCCTCACCCCCAACACAGATGAGATCAGAGGCTCACTGGGCATGCACGAGTTTGTCAGAGCCAAGAGGGAGCAGGCCCATGGCTCAGAATCTCTGGACTCCCAGTCCAGTGCTCCCTCTTAGGTTACTTAGAAACAGTGGGGACAGTGATTGGGCTGCAGCCCAGCTCCCCCAATTCTGTGATCATACCCCTTTCCAGGCCTCCTGGTCCTGCCGGGGGTCCTCATCCCGCAGTGTCCCACGAGTCTCTAGACCAGTGGGCAAAGGAGGCCAGGCCCCATGGAAAGCTCCACCGTGACCACTCACAGGACAGGCCGGCGACCATCAGAGGCCACCATCTGCCTTGGCTCTGCGGGCTGCTGTCCCAGCACGAAACTTCTGGAAGGAGAACAAAACAGCCAGCCCTTTGATCCTGCCGCTGTGCTCTGGAGGAGGGTGGAAGTCACCCCTCCTCTCCTTCACCCTCTGCTCTCCACGGGGGCCTCCAAGAGCCCCAGGGCCTTTCCAGACCCCACCTAGCCCAGGCCCCTATGCCGTGAGATTCAAAGGCCAAGATGGCCAGGCAGGGGGTAGGAAGAGGCTGGAGAGAACCAAGCAACCACGAGAGAGAAGACCGCCACTGGCCATCTGCGGCACAGTCTGCCCGGCTCGGCCACCTGGCGGGTGTGGGGACAGAGCACGTGTGAGAAAGCACCTCAGTCCCTCGGCGGGTGAAAGGTGTGCCTTGGCTGTCCACACGGTAGAAAGCTGGGTCCAACCCAAACGGATGCGGTCAGCTGCAGGCCTGTGAGCCAGGCTCTCCCGGAACTCCCTCGGCTCCAGGGCACAGCTCCGTGGCTCCTGCAGCCCCTACCTCAAGCACCCTTGGCCAGCGGGCAGGCCGGAAGTATCTGGAAGCTGTTATGTCGAGACCCTCAGCCGGCAAGATGGGAGTCAAATAGCCCCACGCAGAGGCTCAGAGATCCCCAGGGCACTGAGGCCCAGCTGCCCGCTGCAGACGACTACTCACACGCACATCCTTGCTCAGGGTCTGCTGTGGGGGACACCCAACTAAAAGAAGGCAGAGGTGTGTTAACAAGAGCGAGGGAGCAAGCACCAGATACACGGCGGCACGCGGACCACCACTGGGCAGGTACAGTCCTCGGAGCTGAGTGAAGGCACAGAAAATCGCTCTGCCAGATGTCACGGTACCAGGCTGACCTGGGACTTGAACCCAGGTGGCTGTGTTCAGAAGCCACACACCTAACCCCAGATGGCAGGCTGCCTCCTCTGCTTCCTTGCTCGGGATAAGACCCAGCCCTGAAGCCTCCACAGCTGGGTCCCCAAACCCTCCTGGGCCCCTGAGGAATGGGCTCCAGAGCTGAGAGCCACCCACTAAGCCATCTCCTTTCAGAGAAGCTCAGACAGCTGCCCCTGGGGGAAAGAGCCCAACTTTTGCAAGCTCTAGTGATTTCTGGTGCTAAAGGTACACCCAGGATAAACAGCAGGCAAGAACAATTCACCCTAAACTGATACTCTCAACTTTTCAGGAGACAGAACAGGCACAGAGCCGATACACAACTTCAGGAAGACAAGCAAAAGAATGTAAATGGAGCCTCTCGCTCAGTCATTCCAAATATTTTTTTTCTAGAAAATATTTCTATCTCTGCTTGGCTATAATTCACATACATGGATGTTTCTTGGATTCTGACTGGACACCCAGCACTGTCCAGGCCTATGGGAAAAGAGCGACTGGCCAATGCTCAGCCTTTGGCCAAGTGTGATTTGATATTTGACTCCTTTGATGCTCATGCCCATGCTGGGAGATTGTGTGTATGTGTGTGTGTGTGTGTGTGTGTGTGTGTGTATAGCACTAGGGATTGAACCCAGGGGCATTCTACCTCCGAGCTACACCCCCAGCCCTATTTTTTATTCTTTACTTTGAAACAGGGTCTCACTAAATTGCGGAGGGCCTCACTAAGTAGCTGAGGCTGGCTGCAAACCCAGATCCTCCCGTCTCAACCTCCCAAGTATCAGGATTACAAGTGTGTGCCACCATGCCTGGCTAGGCTGGAAGATTTATATAAATACTCCCCATTTTCCTGATAAAGAAACTGAAATGTATAGATGGTAATCTACCAATCCCTTGCTGGTTATATGAACTTGGACAAACGACTTAACATGTTTGCATTGGTTTCCTTAGTTATAAAATAGACAATAATACTAATCTGTTTTGGGTTGAATCCTGTAACCCCAAAAGATACACAGACGTCCAACCTCTGGTTCTTGTGAGTGTGACCTCATTTGGAAGCAGGCTCTTTGCGATGTAATCAGGTTAGGATGAGGTCATTAGAGTGGGCCCTAACCCGCTGCGGCTGGTGTCCTCATAAGGAGAGACAGGCACACAGGCAGAAACCGTGGATGGCACAGGGGCAGAGGTTGTAGTGACACATGTGCAAGCCAGGAAACATCAAGCATTGCCAGGAACCACAGGAAGCTAAGCTAGGGCAAGGAGGGCCCCCAACCCCAAGTTGCAAGAGAGTCCATGGTCCTGCCAACACCTGCATTCCAGACTTTTGGCCTCCAGAATTATGAGGATACATTTCTATTGTGTCTAGTCACCAAGGCCATGGCACTGTGGTACACAGTAGCCCCAGGAAACACAGCCAATACAGGAACCATTCCAAAGACCCTGCCCACATGCCCTGGGTGGGGCAGCTGCAGAGGCTGAGCCCTGGGGGCAGGATGAACGGGGCATATTTGAGGGACCCCACAGGGCATATTTGAGGGACCCCACAGCACCCATTCCCAGGCGTGAGCAGCCTCTGTGCCTACCAGAGCTTCTTGGAGAAGCCAGGAGTCAAGATGTCCCCTTGGCATCTCGGCGGCAGCTACAGTGAAAGACCACTGTCCTCAGCACTTCCAGGGACAAGTGTCCTAACCTTGAGATACTGTCTCAAGGAGCGTCCTCTTCCTCCCTGCAGCCCCTCTCTCCTTGGGTCCAGCCCACTCAGCTAGTCCACCTGGGGTCCATTGGGAGCATTTCTCTGTGGGCTGGAGAAGTACCTTATCCCCACACCCACAACAGGGGCTAAAACTCAATGAGCCCACCAGCAACGAGAGCCTGGGCCCGCCCTGCTGGAAGGAGCCCTAAATGTCAGGCAGCAGGTGGCGGCGGGGCTGCTCCCCCAGGAGGCTCCGCACACTTGGCCAGCGAGAGCGCGCTGCAATCTGTCCCAGTAGGAGAGGCAGCAACATGGGGGCGGGTGGCAGGGAGCCTGTCTCCACAGTGTCCCCAAGCCCCGAGCCCACGTTGGTAGATAGCTCTCAATTCTTCTCCCATTTTGAGTGGAAGCCATGGTCCATGGCTGTCCCATGAGAGCCCAGCCCGAGGCTACCAGGGATGGGAGCCAGGTTCCTCTCCAAGCCCCAGGTGGGGACCACTTCTGGTCGCTCCCTAGGAGCTGTCCTCTTGCCGAGGGCAGCTCTCAGCATTGGGAGAGGAGAGGTGTACAAACCTGTCGACACCTACTATGGGCCAGGCTTGACTAGCTCTCCAGCTTTCCTACATACTGGCCATTTTGCAGAGGAGAAGCCTGAGGAGGCTCAGAGAATTGCATGAGGGCCAATCAGAGGAGTCGTTAGAGTTTGGATCTGTCCCCCAAAGACTCATGTCTTGAAAGCACAGTCCCCAATGCAGTGAGGTTCAGAGGTGGGGCATGGCTGGAGGAAGTAGCTCACTGGAAGACAGCACGGCCTTGAGGTCTCTCTCTCTCTCTCCTTCCTAAGGGCTGCCATGAGCTGAGCATCTCTCCTCTGTCACGTCCTACCATCATGATGTTTCTGCCTTGGAGCTGGCCATATACGGACTGAACTTCTAAAACTACGAGCCAAAATAAATCTTTCCTCTTCAAATTGTTCTTGCCAGGTATTATGGTCCCAATGATGAAGAGCTGATGAACACAGGAGTCAAGGTTCCAACTGAGGTCTGGCCACCTTACTATTACCAGGTAAAAGGGTTGGAAAGCCTCTTCAAGCCCCATCCTTCCCTGCCCAATCCTATAGGAGGCAACGCGTTCTCAGGGCTGCATAGGTGGGACAGGAACTGCAAGTAACCTCACATGTGCTTGTGGGACAGGACACCCCAGAGCTTGAATGCACAGCAGTTCCCAAGGCAGTGTGTATGTGTGTGGCAGGGGGGAGAGGGGCATGTTGTATTCCTAGGACTGGCTCTATGAATGTGTGAACTATGGCTTCTCTTATCTCACTCCCTACTCTCCTACTCTTGTCCCTCTGCTTGCAGATAATTCCTGCAACCTCCCCTCCCTGTTCCCCAGTCCTTACACACACACACACACACACACACACACACACACACACACACGTACAGGCGCTCCACACTGTTAGGGAATAGGAGGAGGTGACAGGAGCAGAGATAGGTGCTGAGGGACCCTGAAAGATGTTCTGGAAAAAGTTCTCAGAGCAGTAAATTTCAGTAAGGTAAAGGAAGTCATGGGATACCGGGCTGGAGGGGCAGCGCCTGGCTTGGTGCCTTGCTATGTACTCCCTGGCCAGCCCCTGGGGCCCCACCTCCCTCCAGTATATTATAGGCATAATACGATCTGCCTGGAAATAACTTCCATATACACAGCCCATGATCTATAAAGAGCAACACACGTCAGAGCCGATTAGGAAGGAAGCCTCTGGGTTTTTAGGGCTGACGATGTACCAGGTCTGTGCTAGAAGCTTTGACTGCGTCATCTTAGTTAATCTCCCAAGTCTTCTGCAGGGTCAAGGAAAATAAATAGCATTGGTGTGAGGCACACATCCACGTGCTTCCTTATATTCTCAGCCTCCCTCGGAGCTGCCTTGCAACCAGGTGACGATTTGGACCAATGTGATAGAGCTGAAGTGACGCGTGTCACCTGCCAGCCAGAGCGTGGGATGTCGGGTGGCTTTCCCATCTCCCTCTTCCCCTCCTGCAGTAACTGGGATGCCACAGACACCAGGACACTCCGCCACAGGATGGTGGAGTTACCATCAGCCTGGGGCCCCCGAGCAACCATGTGGGGTGGAGCCACAAGAAGCCAGCAATTCGAGTGAGAACCCACCAAGCCAAGCCACTGAGATTTCAGGGCCCTGTGCTGTGGCAGGCAGTGTTAATTAGCCTAATAGTATTACCAATGTTATTGTTCTGGTTTTCATAGATAAGAAGCACAAGGCCCCATAGCAACAAGTGGCAGAAACAGATTCAAATCCAGATCTGGGACAACATACATCCTCTTTCCATTACAGCCTCTGTGGTTTCGTGGGATCAGCCCCCACCAAAAAGCAGCCATGTCTCCCCAAACCTTCATCCCTCCCTGTCCCTAAGATGGCTAAGAAGTGGGGTGAGACAGGGACTCTTGGAAGTGCCCTGGAAGATGTTCAAAAGCAGAACAGGGAGGCCTGACCAAGCCCCAGACATTTCTTCTGTGTCTTTGGGACTCACAGGAGCTTTGATATAAGAGAAGATATTATACAGTGGTTTAGCTGCTCCCAGGAAAAAGAATCAGACGAGCCAAGGATCAAATCCTAGTCCCATGAGCAAGTCCCAACTTCCTGAGCCTCACATTCGAATCTGTAAAACAGGGCAATATCTGAGCCATCCTAGTGCAGATGAGGATGAAGTGTGGTCTAGCTCCTGCCCCAGGGCAGCAGCCCCCCAACATCTGCCCCCGTGAGGACCATCACTGGAATGGCTGGAGCAACAGGCTCCCTGGAGGGAAGTGACCCAGAGGGCAACTGACAAGCCCAAAGGCTTTGCACAGACCTGGCCCGGCCTGGGTCCCTGCAGCAGGCCAAGGGCGGGACACGGGGCAGCCAGAGGTACCGAGATGCAACAAGGCACCAAGTTATTTATTTGAAAGTCCAAAGTGTCTTCTAGGAAGATGGTCTTTTATTTGGGTGAATCTGGGAGTTGTTTATCAGCTTAAATGTATTATCTGCACATATGGTCTTTGTACTCTAGCTAAGGGTAGGAAACAAGGGTGGAAGGGAAAGATGGGCAAATACTGGCTGCTGAAATGTCATCCCTCGAGTGCCAGGAACCAGGCTATTTTCAGTGATGTCAAGCTGGGCTGCCTGCCATGGGGAGGGGGTGACCTGGAGGATAATTGTGAGACTCGAGAAGAGTCCCCCACGAGCAGAGCAAGGAAGAGAAACACCAAAAGAACAACCTGTTCACTCTTGTCTTCTACCCCAAAAGCAGACTTTCATGCACATACAACACCATGCCCCAGAATATTGGAAAGGACCAAATTTGATCCTTGCAATATTACTCTATTATTTTACAATAACAGTAATAACAATACAATGATGGTGATGACCGTGAGTATTTATTGAACATGTACTATGTACTGGGTACTGCGCTAAATGTTTTACAAGTTTTATTTCATTGACATTTATTTTATTGACAGTTCACTCATTCCATTTTACAGATCAGGAAACTGAGGCACCAGAGGTTGAATGGCCTAAAGTCACATGACTGAGAAGTAAGATTGCTAGCATTCACACCCAGGCAGCCTAACCACCATGCAATTATTCTTCTAAGTAAATAGGGAAACTGAGGCACAAAGAGTGGCCATCCTGCTTTTGCAACCTCTCCACTCCATCCGGTTGCCTGTCTGCCTTCTTGCACACCCACGACCAGAGAACACATTTTTGCTCATCTCCAAATTCACTAACTATTGCCACAGTCTCGGGTAGGGATGAGGAGCAAGGGTGAATCCCAGGATAACAAGGGCCTGCAGGAAAGCTCTGATCTGCCAGTTAAAACATGGGGCTCATCATGTCACTCTGCTTCTCTTTTTAAAAAGTGCTTTTCTTCTAACCTGCCCCCACTCCATCAGATGGGGCGCTGATGTGGGTCCAAGGTGCCAGCCCGGGCGGCAGGAGGAGCCCAGGCTGGCACACAAGCTCAGTAGCATCAGGCTGCAGAAATGCCTGATCAACTGGCGTCATCTGCTCCGGGGACCAGAGAGCTGGTTTCCAAGCCCCCTCCCTTTGCTGCGTCCCAGCTGAGCATGAACAAATGTTCCTGATTTTCCTTCTCAATGGCTGATGAAATAGGCCAGAAGGGCAGCCCTCTGGGAAGGGCGGGGACCCTAAAATGTGCAGTCGAGCCATCCACACTGGCTCTCACCAGGGAGGTGTGGGACTGGCCAGACACCAGAGAGAGGCCAGGAGTGGGTGAGCAGACGGACCTGGGCTCCTAGCAGGATCAGCTTGCCCACATGACGCTGCTCACTCTGTTGTCCACACAGGCCAAAGGACCGCAGGAGCTGGGTTTGGAATCAGCTGGGTCCACCGGCCACAGGACTTGGACGTACAGGGGAGCGCTGAGCCAGGCCAGTCAGCCAGGAGCAGCCCCTTCTGCTGGACTGCAGTAGGACCCAGCAGGGCTGCCCTGCTCCCCAAAAGGTCCAATCTCCTGACTCTAAGTTGGAAGGCCCCTCGATCTTCCCAGCCAACACCTCCATTTTACAGACCAGGGAAGCAGGGCAGGGATGACTCTCCCAAGGCCACCTTGGTGATCAGAAGAGGTAGATTTCAAATCTGCTGTTTCCCTTCTACCTGGCCCCTCCCACAAATCCCCATAATCTTTTTCCTCAATGCCCCAGCCAAACCTGTCCCTGCCCAGCACCCGGTCCTCCAACCCTCCCCCATGCCATTCATTAACTCAGGGAGCCGGTTCCAGGCTGATGTGGAACTTTTTTTTAGAAGGCAGGGCATCCTCCCTAAAGTCAACCCAAGACTTTCTATACCCAAGTCCAGATTAACCTCTCTCCTAAAGGCAGCCTGTATTGTCCACTGATGAACTGCCATTTAGATCTGGGGGCAGGGGAGTCAAGGAACAGAGCACCCAAAACTTGATAGTGTGCTGCATCTGAGAACTTGGAGTTTGCCTGGGAGTCCACAGGAGACAGGAACACTTAAGATAGCAACTCTCACCACCACCACCACTCCCTCCCACACACACTCTCTTTCTCATTAGTTTGGGACAGACAGGTGGGCATGGAGGGGCAGAGAGAAGGGGCAGAACACAGAAGCTGCCAGCCTCCTGGGGCCCCAGCTCACTCCAGTTCCAAGGGCCGAAAAGCAGGAGTCACTAAAAGCAAACAAAACAAAACAAAATTCTTTTGTTTTCTGGCCCCCTGGAATGTCTTAAAGACAAATCCAGAGACAAGGGCCTCCTCACCCTTCCTCTCTTTCTCTCTCTCCCCATTTCTATTCAAAAAAGAAATCCTGCTGCTCTTTCTTGAAGGCAACCCTGTGCCGCTGGGGCATTTCATTTGCATCCAACAAAAAACATCTGACGTCTACAAGGAAGGCAGGACCCTCCTCCCCCTCTCAGGGACCACCCCATTCCATCACCTTTCAAAGCAGGGCACTCTAAGGACACCGGTTGGCTACCCAACCAGCAAACAATGCTGATGAAGGCACAAGGAAACTTCCCCAAGCCACTAGGAGGCTGCTGCCTGGGGCGGGCTTGGGTTTTGCTCAACTGTATTCTCTTAGGGTGCCGGAGGAGGGAGGGAATTAGAAAAATGAAGCAACAGTCCCGCCGGTGTTCCTTCAATGACAAACAGCCCCACACATGGCAAAGATGATGCTTTCCACTGGTGCCAGCCTCTCTCATTCCCAAGGCACGGCCACACAGGCTGCTCACCCAGGGGCGGACAACAGGGACGTGAGCAGGTTTACACCAGCACTTGTGAAATCACCAGACGAATGAGTCCCGGAGCCCTCAGACCCCGGGGACCAGAAATTGACTGCTAGGAAATTCAACACTTCTGCCTGGCCGGCTGGGTCTCCAAGGCCCCCTCCCCCACGCTGCCCTCCCAGTCGGCTTGGGCCTGCAGAGAGAGTGAACCAGAGTGGATATCCCCCAAGACCCCATCCTGACCACACCTAGGGATCCAAGGAACAAAGGTGCCACTTTTACAAAAAGGAAGCATTCCATAGTTTGGGTTTCAGCAACTTGGAGAAACCTCCACAAGTTAACGCACCTAGACACTCTCTCCGCACCAATTTGCTGTTCACGTGAAGTTTCTTTCGTTTTTATTTTTCTGGGGGTGAATTTCTCACTCACCCACTCGTCCGGTCAGACCCTCCCCCCCAAGAAAAACCACCTCGTGACGGCCGTCTGTCCAGTGATAACTGAGGCATCCCAACCCCACGCTCCGGCCCTCTCCCCTGGTCCGCGGCGCTGGGTCCGGGTGCTCTGCAGGGGACCCCGAGTTTGTCCGGGGTCTGCAGTTCCTGTGTCCCGAATTTCCGTGCGGTTGTCTGCAAGGAGCCAGCGCTCACCCTCGGAGGGTGAGCGGGCTGGGCGGCGCCCCCTGGCGGGCCACGCGTCGCGCTCCAGCCGGGAGCCAGCACCGAGCGAACCCACCGGCGCCCAGCACCCTCCCAGCTGACTCCCGCGACCCCACACCCGACCTCCCGACGTGCCGGAGCCTCGTGTCCACCCAGCGCCCACGCAGTCTTCCCCTCCCTCGGCCACACACACCTCGTTATAACTGGGGCGCGGGAGGACAGCGAGGCGCCCCCGCCCTGCCGCGCCACCAGACACCCCCGAAGGCGGCGCGCGCTCAGGGTCCCGGCCCAACCCCAAACAATCCTCCCCGCTGCGGGTCCCTAGTCCCTCCCCGTGTTCCTACAGGGTGGCATGGGCTGCACCCCTTTCCTCCCGGTACACCCCTGGCCGAAACCCTGAACCTCGGAACCCCACCTGCCACCCCTGCCGCTCTAGGGAACCCTCATCGCCCACGGAGTGCTCCGCCCGCCCGGTACTGCACCTGTCCGGGGCGAAGTGGCCGCCCAGGGCGCACTCGGGGCGAGCGGGTCCGCTGTGCCCTCGCCGTGCGAGTTGGAGTGAAGCTGGGCTTCCCCGGACCGTCCCGGGCCGCGCATCCCGCCCCCGCTCCTGCACGAGGCCAGTCCCTCTCCCCGGGGCTCGCGCGCGGTCTCCGGGGCGCACGGCGGGGCCGAGCCTACCTGACGGCGCCGGCGGGACCCCGCGCCAACTCGCCGGCGGCCGCGGGGGAAACTTTCCCCGGGCGGAGAGGCGCGCTCGCAACTTGCCCGGAGCCGGCGGCCTGCCTGGGGGTGGCGCCGGGGCCGGGGACCCGCGGCGAGAGGCGGCGGCGCTCCTCGGGGCCGCGGCCGGGGCTCGGGCTTGGGCGGCCTCGCGCGGCTCCGCGATGGATCGCTGGGCACTGCGTCCGCCCGCAGCCTGGAGCCCCCGAGACGCCGGCGGCAGCTGCAGCCGCCCGCCCGCCCGCCGCCGGCCCCACCTCCCAGCCGCGCTCCGGCCCGCCCTCTCCCCGCTCCCTCCCTCCCGAACCGCCCCCCGCCCGTCTCCAGTCGCCGCCGCCGCCGCTGCCGTGGCGGCAGCCGAGAAGGCACGTCTCCTCCAGCAGGCTGCCCTGTGCCCCTTCCCGGCCCCGGCCTCCGCCCCGCCCAGCCTCCAGCTCGGGGTCCCGGGAGCCACCTCTGACCATCGCCCCTGCCTCCGTCCCGCCCCACACCGCCGCGCTCCCCGGCCCTCGCTGGGTCGGAACTCTGAAGATCCTTTGGGGGAGCTGGAGAGTGGCGCGCTAGACCCCAGGATTCATTCGGGCTCGGGGAACTTTAGCGCTGCGTCCCTAGGCCCGAGCACGGGACAGGTGTGTGTGTGTGTGTGCGGCGGGAGGGGGGGTTCTCCTGGACACCTCCATGCTCTATTTCCCCCCTGCCACGAGAGTAAGAGGCTGGGGGAAAAAAGGCTCCTTTGACTTGCAGATAACAGGCGACTACGAGGGCGCCAGCGGGAGGAGCCCGACCCCAGATTAGACTCAAATGCCTTCATTGCTAGGGGCCAGACCTGTGTCTCCAACCTCTGGGGTAGCGTATGTTTTCTCCTTTGTACTACTGTCACAGCGACACCCCTTCCCCAGTCTGACACATGACTTCACCCAGGAGACTTTTAACCTCTGTGTCTCCTCGGTTAAAAGGCTAGGGGATCCTGCCGCAGACAAAACCGACCAGCAAGCAGATCCAGCAGTCAGTGAACGCTTGGTAACTGCCCAGATGAGGGGGCTCCCCAGCGCATTCTTCCCTGGACAACTCTCCTGGGTCTTAGCTCTGGAGACTCTCCTCTCAAGGGTCCCTGTGGGTGGATCTAAGAGCGCTGCAGGAGGCCCTTGGCCTCCCGATTCTCATTAAGGAGTGAGTGACTGATGGCACCTGAAACTTACTCCAGTCTTGGGTGTGCCTGTTGGTGGTGTCAGGCCAGGGGGCAGAGTTGTGAGCAGCAGGAAGTGGCTGCCTATCCTTGCCTGCATTCAGGAAGTTGGTCTGGAATGGCTCTGGTTTGGTGCTTTCAACCACTTCATCAAGCCACTGGAGCAGACTTGTGGCTAGAAGAAAAGGCCTTGGGGATTTACAGTCCTTCAGTGGTCCAGGAAGGGTCCAGTGGTGGAATTTCTGGGAAAATGTGGGCAAGGACCAGGGCTCTGCCTCCAGCCTTCCAGCAGCTGGAAGAGGAAGGCAGAGGAAGGGGAGAAGCCAGCCCTTCTTGCTGAGAATCCCACAGGCCCCATGCTAAAGGAGGCTGCAGGGAGAGGCTGGGTGTGTGGGCCTCCCTGGACACAAGGCAACATGTAAATTTAAAGAGGAACAAAAAGTAAGGTTGCAGGAGGGCACTGGGGCTTGGGAGGTGGAGGCTGAAAGCTTGGAAGGGAGGGAGCTTGAGGATCTGGAGTGGGAAACAGCAGGCAGAGAGCGAGCTTGACTTAAAAGTGTGGTGGTGTGGTGGTGCATGCCTGTTATCCCAGTATTTGGGAGGTTGAGACTGGAAGGTCGCAGGTTTGAGGCCAACCTCAGCAACTTAGTGAGACCCTCGGTAACTTAGCGAGACTCTCAGCAACTTAGTGAGAACCTGTTTCAAAAATAAAATGACTAGGGGTGTAGCTCAGAAGTGGAATGGCCCTGTGCTCAAACCCCAGTTACACACACACACACACACACACACACACACACACACAGTACAGCAGTTGGCATCCTCAGCCACCCTCTTGCCTCCTTCAGAGAACCTGGCCCTGGCAGTGTGCCTGCCCAAGAGGGCTGTCTGCTTCATAGCACCCTTTAAATCAGCTCTTATTTTACTTTTTGTTTTACTTAAACGAGTTTGTTTTTAAAAAGATATGCTATATCATTACCTTAAATGGAAAACTAGCATCACATTACTACTATAAATAGAAAGTGGTCATGAAAATAAATACAATGAAAGTAAAACAGTGTTATTAAATTCTACCAGTGTATCTTTAAGCACCATTAAAAAAAAAAATCTAACCAGAGGCTGCTGTCGCCTGAGGACGGTGTTGAGCTCAGGCCTCGCTCTCTCTTGAAAAAGAAAGATTAGCAAGGGCCAGGAAGGAGTTCAAGACATATCAGCAACAAGCGTGTGATGTCCCACAATTGGGAAAAGTTAGGTCAAAAAGGTACTTTTTTTTGAAAGCTAGGAACCTGGAGAGTTGAGTCTGTACAGATGAGTGATCTCTGCCACACAGACAGCGCCTCCCTCTCTGGAGGTGATCTCGGAGGAGTGGCTCCCTTCTTTGGCCTCAGTGTTCCCACCTGTAAAATGGGAGGTTAGGCAGATGGCCTGGAAAGTCCCTTTACTTATTCTCTGATGAAGTCAAGAAAGGGCCCAGGGTTGGGGCTTGTCAGGAAACTTTGAGGTGAAGGCTTCCCCCTGAGAGGGGGTGCAGGGAGAGGGAGAGAAAATGGTGGGGCACGGCGGTGCATTCGCAACCCACAGGAGGGAGAGCAGGAGGTGGAAGGCTGGCGCTGACCGATGGAGTCTAGGTCGGCATATACCCAGGTGGCCGGGCCCAGGAGGGTCTAGACTCCCCATTTTCCCATTCCAGAAGAACCCTGGGAAGGATGTATGGCCACCCAACCACTTTGTTGTGCGTACGTGGAAATGAGGAAGAATCATGGACCAGATCTTCATGGTTGGAGAGCCCAGCGTGAACTGAAGCTGCTCTGGTGTGTGTGTGTGGGGGGGGGTTCCAGTAAAAATACTTCTTTTGAAAAGACTTACCTTTCCTCCAAAAGTCTCTTAGATTTTATTTTCTCTGGCACTTGGGGAAGAAGCAAATAAACAAGAAAACGTTATATTGGCCTGAGAACCCCAAATTTGCCAGAGTCGGCCAGCACTGGGCAGTCCAGGCACTGAGCCCCAGTTGCTAGGCGCAGGACTCTGGGGTGCATCTTGACACACTACAGAGCATCAAACCAGGGGTCCCCAGCCCCGAGCTCCAGCCCGGCACATCGTGGTGACGCCCTTTCTTCACTGGGCCTCAGGGTTTGCACAAGATTTCTGGTTTCCACCCGGAGGACAGGTCTGATCACCCAGAGCTGGGAGGTCCTTCTCTGAGAGACTGTACAGTGGGAGAGGAGGAGGGCTCCCCCTCCCAGCTCCAGCAGAAGCAGGGGCCCCTTTCACCAGCTTTGTGGCATGGTGTCCCACGTAAGATTTCAAGGAGAAAGTGTCCCTTCCCTTAAAAGGGGTCTGAAGCCACTAGAATGGATGATCTCTGTCTCCCAACATCGATAACTCTCTGGGGGATCACACCTGTCCTCGGGTCTACAGCACTGGCTGCAGAGACGTGCTAGGTCCAGTGGGAGGCTGCACACCACCTCCCCGCTGGGCCCCGGAGCCAGCCGCTTAGCCCCTCTGATGCTTTCCAAAATGGGCACTGTAATGGCACCTCTGGCATTGGATGGCTGTAAGATTCTTCCGGAAAGCTCTGACAGACACCTGATTTATGCTCAGCCGGAGCGAGCGGTGTGTGGCTGGCGAGCTGGAGGATGCCAGGCAGGCAGCTCCTCCCTTCCCCCACAGGCACACTGACCTTACAACCCCGCCGTGCCAAGGCAGTCTGCATTTTAAATGTTTAATCACTGCCTCCCCGATTTTTTTTTCCTGAATTGTCTCCTTTTATTTGTAATTTGCAATCATTTCCCCCCAAAAATGACAGTTCATTAAATGTACAACTGAGAGTGATTAAATTTGTTTATCTCCAAGATGACTTTCACAGAAATAAATTCACAAATCCATCCAAGGATACGGGCTTGGCCCCTCTGGGCCTGGGACCCTCACATAATTCCTTGACTTTCTCTCCTCCAGCAAACTACCACAGGCCAGGGGCAGTCTCTCTGTTTTCAGCGCAAGGTCCAGGGGCCTGTCCCTCCTCCTCCACCCCCAGGAATGCTCCGGGCTGAGAGCTGGGAGGAGGGGATGGTACACACACACACACACACACACACACACACACACACACACACACTCTAGATGACTCTGCTGAGAGGGGCCAGGGGCCAGCTTCCTCCTGCCTTTCCAGAGAGCAACTCCTTGGAAAGAGAGAGCAAGGAGAGATCCTGCCTAAAAGGAGACCGTGAGACTTCATCTCTGCCTTCTTTTTCTTTCTTAATCTATAGCAAATAATACTATATGAATAACCAACATCCAGGGGGTGCTTACTTGCTAGAAGCTCAGGTTGTGAAGTTAGATAGACCCAGGTTCAAAGCTTGGCACCTTCATTTATCAGCTGTGTGTCTTAGGCAAGTTACTTTGCCTCTCTGTTCTTCAGATTTCTCATGTTTAACATAAAGAGTGCCTATTATGTGCCAGGCACTGGGATAAGAGCTTTAGAGGCCTACCAGCTCACTTAAACCTCCAAACAATTGCACATGGCAGGGATAGTTAGGAAGCCTGTTTTATTTTATTTTATTTTATTTTTTTTTGCGGTAGTAGGGATTGAACTCAGGGGCATTCTACCTCCGAGCTACACCCCCAGCCCTATTTTTTTATTCTTTATTTTGAAACCGAGTCTCACTAAGTTGCAGAGTGTCTCACTAGGTAGCTGAGGCTGGCCGCGAACCCGGATCCTCCCGTCTCAGCCTCCCAAATGCTGGGATTACAAGCATGCGCCACCACGCCCGGCTAGGAAGCCTGTTTTAGAGAGAGGAAAAGTCAGCACTACCTCAGGGCACCCAGCAAATAAAGGACCCAAACCTTCCTCCTTTTACTCACATCAGGATCCTACGCTCCCGAGACAGGAGGGGTGAGGGGCAACCCCAGGCATTCGGACTGGCCTGCCTGGGTGCTGGTGACCCCTGAGGAGTCACCTGGGTGCTTGGGCCACTGGGGGTGCCGGGGTGGTGATGAGAAGGCCAAGTCTACCTCCGGGTCATTGATGTCCACCTCTGCTCCTGCCCTGGGGGGTCAGTGGCAGCTAGAAGGGTGTGGAGCCGGCTCCCTGCATCTCCAGGCTCAAGGACAGACCGTCACAGTGCAGCTGTCACAGTGGTAGGGTCTGGGGAAGACAGGAGGACAGCCCTGTTGCCCTGTCACTTCGGCAGCACAGGTGGGCTCCTCCCCTCGTCCTCTCCTCCCTCGGCCTTCCCTCTCCTCTGTTCATGGGGTCGAGCATGTCCCCTGAAACCAGGCTGGGATCCTAAGTCCTGGTACTGAGAATGGGACCTTATTTGGGAAGAGGATGTCTGCGGAAGATCACACCCTCAGCCTCTGTGTGTGTGTGTGTGTGTGTGTGTGTGTGTGTGTGTGTGTGTGTGCATGCACGCATGGATGTGTACAGGTCTAGGCATGTGTGTGTCTTTGTGTAATGGTATGTGTCCGTGCATGTGTGTGCGCACACATAAATGTGCACGTTTAGGCATGTGTGGATCTTTGTGTACTGGTGTGTGTGTGGGCATGCACACATGTACATATCCATGTCTAGGCCTGTGTGTCTTTGTGTGATGGTATATGTGTGTGTGTGTGTGTGTGTGTGTGTGTGTGTGTGTGTGTGTGTACACATCCATTCGGCTTAATGGCATCTTTTTTTTTTTTTTTTTCGTTTTCAGAGTGAGGCTGATTCACTTACTCAAATTAATGTTCACATCTTGCCTGACTCATTTAATGGGAACAGCTAGTTCATGTGCCAAGACGCGAAATGACCCTCAAGACCCTTTCGCCAAAAGCCCCAGAGCGGATCTCGTTCTTGTGTTAACAAGCGTTGGACAGCGATCAGCTTCCCTTTGGCTCCCGCTTGGTTTCCACGGAGCTGCCTGCTCACCTCACCTCGCCTTCTGACAAAGGGGAGGCGGGAATGAGGCTCCCTGAGGAGAGATTATTTTATTATTTTGTTTTTTTGTTTTTATTTGTATTTTATCTTACTTTTAAATCCAGGGGCATTCTACCTTCGAGCTATACTCCTAGCCCTTTGTTAATTGCATATTTTGAAACAGGGTCTTGCTAAATTGCTGAGGGTCTCACTAAGTAGCTGAGGCTGGCCTCCAACCTGTGATCCTCCTATCTCAGCCTCCCAGGTACTGGGATTACGGGCCAGCACCACTGTGCCTGGCTGGGTAGATTGTTTTGCAATTAATCAGGAGTGATTTTATCCAGATGATGAGCCTCAAAGACCAGAGCAGCAGCCAAGTTCACCCAGGGGCTTCCAGCAGACCCAGGGCTGCGCCCATCAGCCAGCTGTCCCCATCTCTCCTTCTAGTTTTTGCTTCTTCTCAGGCTTTTCTGTCTCTGCTACTGGCTGCCTGACTCCTTGCTTTTTATTCCAAATATGTAAACCCCTAATAAACCTAGAGGCAGGCTTGTGCCTGATTTATCCCCAGTTACAGAGGAGCCAGAGCCAATTATATGGTGGATAAAAGTCCCCATGTGCAGTTTTTGAAATGCTTCCCCAGCACAAACAGCTTAGCTCCGCAAAGCTCCCCAAGAAGGTTTGCTTAGTGGCTCCACTTTTTAAGAGGCTGGCCTTTGCCACAAGACCTTGAATCTGTTGAGACCATTACGACACAGCCGCCCACGGCGGCCTTCGCAAAGACCTTATCCAGTGTTGAGCTCACGGTACCCAGTGTCTGCTAGGGCTTATTTAGTAAATGAAAGAACAAAGCAAATATTCAATAAATTTTAGCTTCAGCCAGGCATAGGGGCACGTGCCTGTAATCCCAGCACTTGGGAAGCTGAGACAGGAGGATCACAGATTCGAGGTCAGCCTCAGCAACTTAGCGAGACCCTGTTTCAAAATAAGGAATAAAAAAAGGACTGGGAGTGTAGCTCAGGGGTAGAAGTGTAGCTCAGGTAGTACCTAAATAAATATTAGCTTCAGTAAAAGAGAATGAAGAAGCTGGGTGTGGTGGCACACACTTGTAATCCCAGCATTTGGGAGGCTGAGACCGGAGGATCCGGGTTCATGGCCAGCCTCAGCTACCTAGTGAGGCACTCTGAAACTTAGGGAGACCCTGTTTCAAAATAAAGAATAAAAAACAGGGCTGAGGATGTAGCTCGGAGGTAGAATGCCCCTGAGTTGAATCCCCAGTACTGAAAAAAATAAATAAAAAAAATTGGGGACTCAGCAACGGGATCTTTGATGCAGCAAAGCTGAGCTGCTGTTACCAAGAGACCCCAAAGCCAGTGAAAGGTGTTTCCCCGTCTTGTCACGGTCCCAGGCTGGCAGACCAAGGTATTGTCATTTCTGTCTGGTTGGAAACGTGTCCCTAGTGCTGCCAGGTTCCAGCCAAAGGGGATGGGGAGAGAGTGTGGCAAAGGTCCACTCTGTCTCAGGGCCCAGGCCTGGAGGCGCACTGTGGCCTCCACTCCCCAGTCTTAGGCCGGAACATGCAGAGAAGGAGGCTTGGAAAATGCAGTGTGCCAGGCAATCATGTGTGTATGCACAGGTGTATCACTTCAGAGGAAGAGCAGGGGGCCTTCGTGGACCACCAGCAGCCTCGAGAACTGGGGAATATTGGATGTGACTTTTTTTTTTTTTTTTTTTGTGGTACTGGGGATTGAACTCAGGGGTATTCTGCCTCCGAGCTATACCCCCAGCCCTATTTTTTTATTCTTTATTTTGAAACCAGGTCTCACTAAGTTGCGGAGTTCCTCACTAGGTATCTGAGGCTGGCCACAAACCCGGATCCTCCGGTCTCAGCCTCCCGAATGCTGGGATTACAAGCGTGCACCACCAGGCTTGTAATCCCAGCTTGGATATGACTTGAGCCAACAAATAGGATGTTGCAGGCCAAATTCTGACCAACCTGGGCCAGGAACACCTTTGGAAACCTTGAGAAAGTGGAAGATCTCCTTCCACCAAAAATATACATACACATAATTTTACGTACACTTTCAGGGTTTTTGGAATGGATTTAGGATCCATGGACTTCAAGTTAAAAATCTGTGGTTTAGAAACTGGTTATAGCTGAACTTCCCAGCAACCAGGGCAAAAAGGACATACTGGGTTTTGCAGCTCTCATTTGTCTTCAGGAAAGAGAGTTTATTAAGTTTTAGAAGAGAAATTCTCTTTCCTGGCATCATATTTGGAGAGGAATGTCTCTCCTCTCTCTCTCTTTCTCTCTCATACTTTGGTCGGTGTGCTGTATTTGTACATCATGGTGAAATTCAAGGTGATGCAAACGACACGCACCGGCACTTGGTGTGTGTTTCCCTCTGTCCGCCCTGCTCCTCCCTCCCCCTCCTGACGCATGATAGTGAAATTGGTTGCGACACCTTCATATATGGGCACAATACTATTTGATACTATTTGAACTGTTTCCTTCCTCGAGCACCCTTGCCCCTCCCTCCCTCCCCCAGCCCCCTTCCACTCTTCTGTCCATCTTTCTCCTTTATCTGAAGCTGCTTTTTTGTTTCCTGTCTTCTCTCTAGCTTCCACGTAGGAGAGAAAACATGCGGCCCTCAAGTTTCTGAGACTGGCTGATCTCACTCTCCGGTTTCATCCATTCTCCTGCAAATGGCGTAAGTTTGTTCTTTATGGCTCGGTGAAATTCCACCTTTTCTCTATCCATTCATCTGTTGACAGACACCTAGGTCGGCTCCATAATTTGGCTACTGTGAATTGTGCTGCGATGAATGTGTATGCTTGTATCCACTATAGTATTCTGACTTTAATTCTTTTGGAAAGATGCTAGATCATATGATGGTTCCATTCCTAGTCTTTTAAAGAATCTCCATAGGAATTTATCTCCTGGTGACAAAGCAATCGTTTCAATTTTTCACTAGGCAGGAGCCCTGGGGTGCCTGGGAACCTGGACTTGCATGGGTGGCAATACCTCCGAGGAATGTCAGCCACTGCCAGCCACCTGCCCTGGTGCAAACACAGCCCGAGGTAGGAGACCAGTTGTTAGACATAGGAAGGACCTGGGGTGGGGGCAGTGCCACCAGGAGACGCTTCCAGCAGCCACCCCTCCCCAGCCTCAGTTCCTCACGGTCTCCACCTCGCCTGGCCGCTGCACTGGGAAAGAGCAGAACCCTGGGGACCCTTCCTGGGGTTCTTTGTGTGGTAGAGGCTGGAGGCCGGCATGATGGGGTCAGCCAGGGTGCTCTGCCAAGGCCGCCACCTCCCCGCACCCACTCCTCCCTTCCTTCTCCGGTTGTCTCCCTATTTCTGACTCTTCTTTTTACTTTTTCTTTTTCTTTCTTTCTTTTTTTTTTTTTTTTGTACTACTAAGGATTAAACCCAGGCTCATTCTACCTCTGAGCTACACCCCCAGTCCCATTCTATTTTTATTTTGAAACAGGGTCTCACTAGGTTGATGAGTATCTCACTACTTACTCAGACTGTCCTTGAACTTGCAGTCCTCCTGTCTGTTTCCCAAGTACTGGGATTATAGACATGTGCCACCATGCCTGGCTTTCCTTTTTCTTTTTCTTTTACTTTTGTGTGTGTGTGTGTGTGTGTGTGTGTGTGTGTGTGTGTGTGTGTGTCACTGGGGAGTAAACCCAGGGGCATTCTACCTCCAAGCTACCCCCCCCCAGCCTTATTTTATTTTTATTTTGAAACAGGGTCTTGCTAGGTTGATGAAAGTCTTACTACTTGCTGAGGCTGGCCTCCAACCTGCAATCCTCCTGTCTCAGCTTCCCAAGTCCTGAGATTACAGCCTTGGCCACCATGCCCAACTCTCACCATGCCCGACTGGGTCTCTGGCGTGGGTTCTCCCTGTTCCCTCGGGGTCATTCTCTTGTGCCCCGTTTTTACCCTCCCTCCCTCACTCTTTGTGCCTGTCTCGCCCTCTGTGCTGCCTCCCTGCCTTCTCTTCTCTCTCATTCTCCACCTCGATTAGCTCTTCCCCTCTTAGTCTCTCTGTCGCTCATCCATCTCTCTGGGCTTCCGTCCGTCCATCTCTCTGTTGCTGCTTTTCTTTCTTTCTTTCTTTCTCTGCACAGGTCTCGCCCTGGCTCTCTCTCGCTCTTGCCCTCATTGCACGGTTCCCTGGCCTTGGCCCGTCTCTTACCGGCACCGTCTCTGTTTTTTCTCTTTCTCGAAGCTCATGCTTGTCTTTCTTGATTCTCAGGGAAGAGGGCTGGGTCCCAGAGAGCCCTGAGTTGTACAAAACACAAGCACAGCCAGTCCGCTTGGAGCCCTGAATCTGTGTGCTACACACCACTCCCTTTCCCCAGCCAGCACCCCCCGGCCCCGCTCTGAGACACCCCATCTCCTGTCCCTACCCCGGCCCCAGCCCGGCTCAGGCCTCCCTGTGGACCCGACTCCATCCACTCCCGCTCCCTGCCTGGTTGCCATGGTTACCGTCATCCTCAGAGGCCACAGGGACTGCTAGAACTGGTGGCACCGACTAATAGGGACCGGAAACACCTCCCTGGCCCCCCAGGACCCTCACAGGCCCCGCTTCCCAGCCAGAAGAACCCAGGTGACTCTCCAAGGGGCTTTGCTTTCATTCGCTTGAACAGAGAAATGAGACCCATGGTGAGCCCCTTCGGCTGGGGCCATGGCCAGGACATCAGTAGCCAGGTGTGGTCAGACCATGATGGCAGCTGCTGAATCTTTACTAGCATTCATTCATTCATTCATTCAGTCAGTCAGTCAGTCAAATATCTACAAGAGAGGGCTGAATCAAGATACATCACTGTTGAGAGCCCAGATGACAGGGGAGAGGGTGCTGGAAACATTCCCCTCCTGTGTCTAGGGCTTTAAAAGGTCCCCAGAGGAGAGGTGACAGAGGGCCTCAGGGGGTGTGCAGGGGCTAGAGAGAGATGAGTGGCATTTGAAGCAAATGACACCAGTCGTGCAAAGGCACTGGGGTGGGGGAGCACGTGATAGGGTGATGCTAAATGCAGTAAGGGCTGTAGCCCTGCTGCCTAATTCAGCGTCTGGCAGATCAGATGCCAAACAAGTGCTAGGTGAGTGAACAAATGAATGAAGAGTGAACGAGCTGCCAGAGGCCTAGTGAAGGCTGTGGGGGGAGGAGCTGGAAAGATGTATTTGGGCAGTGTCTTTTTTTTTTTTTCCTGTGCTAGGTATTGAACCCAGGAAGAGTCTACCTCCAAGTTACACCCCCAGACCTATTTTTTATTCTTCACTTTGAAACAGAGTCTCACTAAGTTGTAGAGGGCCTCACTAAGTAGCTGAGGCTGGATGCGAGCCTGGGATCCTCCTGTCTCAGCCTCCCAAGGACTGGGATTATCAGCGGGCACCACCACGCCCAGCTTGTCTTTGTCTTTTTGCTGTTATTATTACTATAACAAAATACCTGAGACTGGGTTGTTTATAGTGAATAGAAATGTATTTGGCTCACAGTTCTGGAGTCAGTCCACTCTGACTGTCCCTTCTGCAGCCTCCCTGTGATGTCGAAAATCCTAATCCCCTGATTAATTCATTTGCTGCTCAAGGTTCCTGGGTGGTTTCCATGCCGGCAGTGAACACTCCGGCCAGCCCAGTCCCACTCGATCTTCATCCTGACCCTGACTCTGTCCTCAGGGGACCGGCCGTTCTCCTGTTCCCCCTCCACAGTGGGGTCATTCCTCTGGCTGGAGTATTGGGTGGGGACCGCCTGTTTATCTCCCCCTCGCTTCTCCCCTACATGACAGGGACCATTTCTGACCCTGGCAGCTAACAGATGGCCTGTTTCAAAGGTGACATTTTTCCTCCTGGGTCCTCCCCTGTTCCTTCACCCCCTCTTAACAAATAACATGTTCTTATCTGTTTACTGACGAAGGGGACCTGGTGCCTGCAGATCTGCATAAGAAATGACTCAAGAAAGACTTGGGAATTGCATCCCTTCTGATAAGACACCAGCTTGAGCCTGAAGAGCTAACTCTTAAAAACAACTTGATTCCTTTGTTTGGGGAGAATCCAGGGCTTGTTCCTGAAAGCTTAAGTTCTCTAGTTTCTCCAATTTTCTAGCAAAGCAATTTTTATTTTCCTTTTTCTCAAAGACTTGCGCCAATTATATGACTTGGCAAATTGGGGCAGGCACCAGAGTTTGGCAACATCCAGATCTCTCGGCCATGCCCTTGAGTTCTTCACACGTTGGTGTGGGTCTAGAGGATCCCCCCACCCCCACCCCAGGCCCGTGTGTTGAAAGTGTGGTCCCTGATGCCACAGTTTTCAGAGGTGGTGCTTGGGGAGGCATTAGATCCTGGGGGCTCTGGCCTAGATGGCATTTTTGGCAAATGGTGGGCACTGTAGGAGCCTCATTGGAGGAACTAGGTCACTGGAGGTGCATCCCTGGGGACAGAGACTCTCTCTCTCTCTCTCTCTCTCTCTCTCTCTCTCCTTCCCAGCTACAATGAACTGAGCCACTTTCCTCCACCCCCTTCCACCATGACGTTCTGCCTCGCCAGGAACTGAAACCTCCAAACCCATGAGCCAGAATAAACCCTTCCTCCTCCACGTCGTTTTTCTCAGGTGTTCGTCACAGTGATGGACTAGCACAGGCTGCAAGCCTGGTGCGGGCCCCGCGTGCTCTCTGCCAGCCCCAGGCCCCTCCTCAGGGAAAGCGTATTCATCTGGGTGAGTTTGCTTCCAAGGTCCTGGAAAGACTCCCCCCACCATTCCCTCCCTCTAGAGTAATCTTTCCCAGGAGCGTGCTCTGTGCAAGGTCCCTGTGTGACGGGGTCCTTAGGAAAGGGAGCTGCAGCACAGAAACCAGTAGTTTGACTTGGAGTCAAACAGGCGTCTTGGTTGCAGGACTTGTGAGAGCCTTCATAGTGCTACGTTAAATCTCAACACTCCAAGAAGGAGCTCAAAATACAGTGCCCCGCATGGTGTTTCGCACACAGTGGACTCATAAATAATTACAGCAGTTGATGACCAGCTCGCGATGTGGCCCCTCAATGTGACTGAGCTGGGGTGGGGGGTCAAGTGGCCTCTCTCCAGTTGTGGGGGGAGGGGAGGATATAGGAGCTCTGGATAGAGAGGTCTGCGTGTCCTCTGAGGTTCTACCCTCTCCAGAGGAAAAGTGACCTCATCACTCTGCCATCCCTCTTCATGACCTCAGCTTCCTCTCTGGGGACAGGCTGCCCGCCTCTCAGGACAGTTATGTTGGGGACCGAAGTGGGGTGCACAGAGGTGTGGTCACAACACAGCTGCAAGGTGACCGTCGTCTCTCACCACCAGGGCTCCGCTAGTCACCGTGGAGCCTCCTGGCTCATCCAGCCAGGCGGGAAGGCGGAGGCGGGTGGTCTTGTCAGGCCGTGCAGAGGGACCCCGGGGACCCTCCGCTGAATTCCAGTCATGCCTGGGGGGCTCTTGGGTTTCAATATACAACGCCATGGAGCAGCTCTGCTACCTGGGACAAACTGCTGTAATTTGATGGACTAAGAGATGGTCCCAAAGCTGATTTCCAACCAGTGCTGCCGTTGCAGGTGGAAGGGGCTGGGCCGGAGCTGGGGCTGGATAATCAGGAGGAGAGGGACGGACGTCACACTAGGGATCACAATAGCGTCACACTAGGGATCACAATAGCCAAGACCCGTGACGACTTATCATGGCCCAGGCACTGGTCTAAGCATTTCACATCATGTCGCTTAACCATCACGACAAGCCACAGAGGTAGCTACTATTATCGCTCCCGCTGTACAACAGGGGAAACTGAGGCTCTCAGTGACCCGAGGTGGCCTCATCTGAGGTCCCTGACCCAGCTCTGATGGAGCTCTTCTTGAGCAGGTGTGGTGTTGCCCACCTGTAATCCCAGTGCTTGGGAGGTTAAGACAGGAGGATCAAAAGTTCTAGGCTAGCCTTAGCAACTTAGCAAGACTCTCAGCAACTTAGCGAGACCCTATTTTGAAATAAAAAATAAAGTTGGGCTGGGGGTATAGCTCAAGGGGTAGACTGTCCTTGGATTCAATCCCCAGCACCAAAAAAATAATTTTTTAAATTAAAATAAATAAAAACTCACTTCTTGACCCTGGTTCCAGCCTCTGGGTCCTCCTGGCTCCCCAGGGTAGTGTGGGAGGCCAAGTTGTTTCAGATTACAGGGATTTCGTCCCATCTGCAAATGTCAGGGCCAAGGCAGCCTGGCACAGCCCAGGGAGCTGGCTCCCTGGGTAGAAAGAGGAGGCCCGAGTCCCAGTAACCATACTTGTTGTCATTCCACTTCTCTGAGCCCCCCAGAGGTGTGTCTGGGGACTGTATCTCTCAGTAGGGCTCTGCATCAGTGTGGATGCAAATAAGAAGCCCAATGCAGAGTGGCCTAAACAGCAAGAGAATTTCAGAGTCCTAGGTCAAAGAAGTCCAGAACTGCAGTGAGTAACGTGTGGCTCAATGAAGTCATCAGTGACCTAGCTTCCCTCTTTCTGCTTATCCATACTTGCTTACCTCATGGTTGCAAAAAAGCTGCAGCAGCTCTAAACACAATATGCTCAAACAATAACGTCCACAGGCCTGAAGAAAGTAGGCCCCTTTCTCTTGATGCTCCTTTTGAAGAGAGAAAAAATAAACCATAGCTATATATCTGGTGTATTAGTTTGCTAAGGTTTGCGCAGACTGAGTGACTTAAAAGAGATTAATTTTCTCACAATTCTGGAGGCCAAAAGTCTGAGGTCAGGGTATTGTCTGGTTTGGTTTCTTCTGAGGCCTCACTCCTTGGCTTGTGATGGCCATGGTCTCTTCTCCCTGGTCTCCTCTCTTCCTTTTATAAAGACACCATTCAGATGGGCTCATTTTAACTTACCTACCTCTTTAAAGACCTTGTCTTTGAGTCTGGTCATGTGCTGAGGTACTGGAGATTAGGATTCAGGAGTGAACTTTGGGAGGACACAGATTAGCCGGTGGCACCTGGTGGCAGCTCAGTAACCAGGAGCTGTTAGTATTTGTATTTGCTGGTGCATTCACATTTGTGGGTTTTTATTATTGCGTTTCTCATCTCTACCATAGAAATTGAAGTCTCCGCTCTGTCTGACTCAATTTCTCAAAGGAAATGACAAGATATGAGAGAGACCACTTTGGTACTCCCAGGATCAGGGATGGCACCTTCCTGGGGAGGATGGGAACGCGCTCCAGCTCCTGGCTCCCATCAGCCTTGCTGGGATCCCACCGTCCCTGGCCTGGTCTCACCTGCCCACCAGCACCACAGCCTGGAGGGGTCACACCTGAGCACGGCCACTTGGTGACAAGGAAATCTGCAGTTCCTGGGGAAAGGGACTCTGGTGGGAGGAATGGGTCTCAGGGTGCTACACTGGGTGTGGCAGCTGGGACCGCTGGGTGGCTGGCTGCAGAGCCCCGGCCTGCGTCCTTGTCCCTGCCCTGAGCAGCAGCAGGGAGCTCCTCTTCAGCTCTTTCCAGAGAATTCCTTCTCACCCTGTTTTCTTGGACAGAGAAAGCAGAGTGGTGGGGAGGTGACCAGCTGAACAGAATGTCAGGGATGCCTTCCAGGACCAGGCTCCTCAGTGGCCCAATTCACTGATTCATTGATTCATTGATTCATTCATTCATTCATTCATTCGGCAAGTGTTTGCAGAGCCCCTTTAGGCCATCGGGTGCTGTGCTAGGTGGCCGGTCATAGGCTGGTGCAGGAAGCCACTGCACATGGGATCCACAGTCTAGTGAGGGAGACAGACAATAAAGAAGCAATGAGTATGAGAATGAGGCATCAGGTGCTATGCATCAAGAGGGATTGGTAAATGAGGGCAGGGTTAGTATTTAAATCGAGAGTCCAGAGGCCTAAGAGAGGACTCCTGATCAGGGCTTGTGTGGAGCAAGGGGGAGCCGTAGCCCAGGAAGGGGGCTCTGGGCTGAGGAAACTCTGCGTACAAGAGCCTGCAAAGAGCCGGAAGCAGAGCGTGGTGCCTTGCGTCCTTGGGAAGCTGAGTCAGGAGAATCAAAGTTTCAGGGCCAGCCTCAGCAACTTACCAATGTCCTTGGCAATTTAGTGAGACCTTGTCTTGTTTTGTTTGGCTTTGTCATACTGGGGATTCAACCCAAGAGCCATTCTACCTCTGGGCTCTACTCCCAGCCCTGTATAATATTTTATTTTGAAACAAGGTCTCACTAAGTTGCTGAGAGTCTTGCTATGCTGCAAGCAACATAGGGCGTCCTACATTGAAGGACACCCGGAGCCTGCAATCCTCCTGTCTCAGCCTCCCAAGTACAGGGATTACAGGTGTGTACCACCAGGCCCAATTTGAAACCTTATTTCTAAATAAAAATAATAAAATAGGCCTGTGGTGTAGCCCAGAGGTAGAATGGACCTGGGTTCAATCCCTAGTAAACACACACACACACACACACACACACACACACACACACACCAGAAGCCAGCATGTAGAGAGGAGTGGAGAGGCCTTGGGGACCTGGAGAAGACTTTGACTTTCATTTTGAGTGGAAAGGGGGAAAATGCTTGAAAGTTCAAGTAGGGGGATGATAATGGTGTGATTTGACGGGTGGAGGATGGGGCTTCTACCACACAGGTGCGTGTATAGACAAAGGGAATGAATTCACAAGATAGTCCCATGGAGATGTCTAGCCTACAGCAGGTGCTTGGCGACACTTTCTACCATCATGGCTCTTGTCGCCCCCATTTTACAGAAAAGAAACTGAGGCTTTGAGCCCAAGGTCAACATGGAGAGGTGGTGCTAGTGTGTAGCCAGAGCCTGGGCTGGGAGCCACTGCAGGCTGAGGTCCCACAGACCCAAGCACAGCTCTTGGCCCTGCCACATGGCGGTGACCCTGTTGATTGGCTCCCCATGGCTGCACCTGTCAAAGGAAGGTGTGCACAACCCAGAGGGACCCAGTGATCCTGCTCCTGGTCTTCCTGGCCCAGCAATTTACTTCTACCCATAGAATACAGCAATATAAAGGGCTACCACTCTTCTTTTCTTACAAAGACTGTGAGCTGCATTTTGGTGGCCGACTTCACCCCCTCCAGGGTCTTCGGACTCTGACTAAGCAAGCAAGGGGGGGGGGGTGGAGGGGCTCACATGGTGCCGGACTGAGGCTGGCATCTGGCCACAGCCCCTAAGTGGGCTGAGAAGCAGGTTCAGTCCCAGCTGAGCCTTCGGATGACACTGCAGCCCCGGCAGATGGTGATCACAGCCTTGGGGGAGACTGACACAGATCCTGCCCTACAGAAGCTGCCAGACAGTAAGCCTGTGCTGTCTTTCTTTGAGAAGCATTGGGGCCACTTGTCAAAAGGCAGCAGGTGACTAATAGGAAGGTAGCAATTGTTTGGGGATCAAATACAGTGTTTGGCATTGTGGTCACAGCCCCCACCTGGCACAGTGAGCTGTCAACAAAATGTTCTCATGGTGATAGCTAAGCCCTCCCAGAAGCGGGTGGGAAATCTGCTCCTCCAGACTTAGGCCTCGGCAATGCGGGGGTTTTCTGACACCTCAGTCCAAAAATGGGAAGGGCATCCCTGCGCTGTCCCCTTCTACCATCCCTCTATCCGCCGCTTCCTGGGCCCTGTCACCCTCTGGGTCAGAGTTGACATCAAACCCAGCTCAGGTAGGTGCTCAGAGGAGAGGGCGGAGGGTGGAGAGAGATGGCAGATGGAATAATGAAGATTCCAGATGAGTTTACTGAGCACCTACTCTAAGGACCTTGTCCTGGGTGCTCCTCAGGGAGCAGCAAGTGCTGGTGACTGTGAAGAGACACTGGGGCAAGAGGCACAGGAAGCGGTGCCAGGGCTCGGGGAGTGCACGGGCATGCTCCAGAGCCTGCACTCAGCCCAGGGGAGAGGAGAGGACAGCCTGGGCAGAGGGCTGGCCAGCATGGAGGGGGGGGTGATACATGGGTGGGGGGTGACTGAGGGTGGAGTGACTGATGGAGAGTGCGTGGGTGGGTGGGGGCTGCAGGGTGGCTCTCTGCAGTCCTGGGCACTGTTGGCCACCCCGTTACCCTCCCCTCCACCCTTTGATCTGACATCCAAGCCGCATAAACCAAACCCTCAGGCTACAGCCCCTTCCCCCCTCTCCTGGGAACAGAGAGAGGGAGAGAGAGAGAGAGAGAGAGAGAGAGAGAGAGAGAGAGAGAGAGAGAGAGAGAGAGAGTATTTATAGCTGGTGGCCTCCTCGCCTGTCCCCCACCCCAGCTCAGACTTCCTCCCATTCTCCACCCTGGTCCCTCCCGCCTTCCCTCCTTATCTCTCCTGGCCTGGTTCCTGGTAAGAGAGGTGGAGAGAGAGGCAGGCCCTCCTAGCTCAGCCCGGGAGCAGGGCTCTTGGGGTCTCCAGGGCAGGGTGGGCTGCTCAGGGCCCAAGGGTCCCACCAGCCTGTTCCCTCTTTCAGTGTGGGGACCCAGATATGGAGCATCCTGAAGTGGGGGGTCCAGATGTGGGGCCCCAGATGTGGGGGACCCAGGCGTGGGACTTCGGGGGATGAGGGTGCAATGGATGTGTGGCATGGCTGAGAAGTGAGATACACACGTCCCTCAGCCTCAGTTTCCCCATCTGTGAAATAGAGATGGTGACGATGTTCCTCTCCCAGGGCCAGTGACATACCACTGATCAGAGACTTAAGGTGACAGTGGAGGTCACAGCATGACCGAGAATATCTAACTTCTATTCAGGCCACACAGTCTCTGGGGGACCCCCACGGGAGGGGAAAGAGGGTGCGGCCGTTACAGGACCTGGCTGGTAGATGGGGTGGGGTGAGAGTCTGCCGCTCCCTCCCTTGGGCCTGGGGATTGCTTGGGAACACACAGGCCCCTGGCATCCTGCCTCCTGCTTCCAGGAAGGACCTTCCCTCTCCTCCTTCCAGCGCGCGCGCGCGAGCGCACACACACACACACACACACACACACACACACACAGGACAAAGGGGCCTACCCCAGACTTGCAGGAGCCTGATTCAGCCCTTCCTAGCAGGATAGCTCAGAGGGAAGGCTAGTGTCGTCCCTCTCTGTGACTGTAGGGAGGATCTGCAGGGTGACATCAAAGGACAGGCCCCAAATGGTAGCTGTTGGACAGCAGGGGCATTTCTCCCCTGACAGCCATCCAATGTCTCACTTATTCACTCACCAAACACTTTCAAGCACCTATTATATGGGGGGGGGGCAGTGCTAGGCCCTGGGGATGGAAGAAAGACCCAAATAGGGAGGACCCCAACTCTGTTATAGGGATCAGAAACAGGAATGGTCACCCACGGCCACCAGAGCTACGACACGCGGTTGCAACCCTCAGGCAGTAGCTGCGGGCTGCGGGCGGCGGCGGTGGGGCGGGCTCCCCAAGAGGAGCCGCTTGGTGGGAGCCCTGGTCTCATACTGCTGAGAACTGGGCATGGCGGCCAGTCCAGGAGGTGGAGCAGCAGGTGGCGACGCACGTGCAGGTAGATTCAGATTCAGGTTCCTTGGTGTAGATGGCCGTTCTGCTCAGACATGTTTCTCCTCCATCCATCGCCTGCTTCCCTGGGTCGATGGAGGCTCCCCTGGCCCTGGGCCCACAGCCCGCCCTGCCCGGGCAGCTGAACCTTTAAGGTGGCCCTGCCATCTTGCCCTCAACCCCATCCCGGCCTGGACGGCCGAGGCCACTCGCTGGCCCCGCT
>PVLC010014330.1:0-39561 GCA_004027655.1 Graphiurus murinus
ATGCCCACCCCTGGCCTAGCTCTGGTAATCAGCCTGGCAGCTCCCTGAGGGAGAATATACTGGACAGGCAGAAGATTATGTGAGACAATGCCTGCCTCAGTGCCGCCGTGCAGGAATAAACAGCCCTCTCAGTTGGGCTCGCAGCCCTGCCACACCCCGCAGGGCTGGCACGGTTCCTCCTGCCAGGGACTGCTCCTCCAGGACGTGGGGATGGGTGCGGCCCGCATAGGTGGGGAGTCACAGCGCCTGGGGCACCAAATCGTGGCCCCGGGACGGAGGAGGGGGCTGGGCCAGAGCCCGGGGCCTGGGGAGCGGAGCGGAGGAGTCCCTGGCCCTGTCGCCCTGGGAGCCAGAGCTGTAAGACCCTTAGCCCCGGGGCCTGAGCCCTGTGACCCTGGCCTCTCCCTGCCTGGCTGGGGCTCCTTGGTGCATGGAGCGTGGGGTGGTGTGTGTGTGTGTGTGTGTAGCTGCTTCTCTGCCCTTAAGGCTCACCTCGTACCCTATGAACATCCACAAAATGTCTCCAGTGATTCTTTTTTTTTTTTTTTGCGGTACTGGGGATTGAACTCAGAGGCATTCTACCTCCGAGCTATACCCCCAGCCCTATTTTTTATTCTTTATTTTGAAACCAGGTCTCACTAAGTTTCGGAGTGCCTCACTAGGTAGCTGAGGCTGGCCGCGAACCCGGATCCTCCGGGCTCAGCCTCCCGAATCCTGGGATTACAAGCGTGCACCACCACGCCCGGCTTTCAGTGATTCTAACACACACACACACACACACTACGTATTTCTCTACCTTCTTTTCCTGTAGTCATTCTGAAATTCAGTTTTACTTAAGTGTGTCCTGCTTGAATGCGTTCCTGGTGTGGGGAGTTTAAACGGCACAGAGGTCCGGTGTGGGCTGGGAGGTGCGGGCTGGGTGGAGGGCTCAGGGATTTTTCGGGGGTCTTGGACTGAGGAGGAGGTTTTCCAGCCCCCTCCTAACTCCCTGATTCCCGGCTCCCAGTGCCGTCCCCTCCCTGGCCACCAGGGGGCGAGCTGGAGCCAGTCACCGGGCCTTTCCCAGGAATGGGCGCCCACAGGCCACAGATGTCCGCGAGGACGCTAATCCCCCACTTAACAAGGCTCAACTTGAGCTTCTCGAACCTTTTGGAAGTAGGAAAACTAAACACATTGAGCTGAAACCGCACGGTGACCGTGGACCTTTCCTCCGGCTAGCGACACGCAGCCCCCCTCCCCCCAAGCCAGGTGGCAGGTCAGGGGCTGGATCCTCATGGGGACCGGACCCTGCTCTCAGCCACAGAGCAGCTGCACCTCGAGCCCACTGGCAGGCAGGAAATTTTTTTTTTTTTTTAGGATTGAACTCAGGGGCATTCTACCTCTGAGCTATACCCCCAGCCCTATTTTTTATTCTTTATTTTGAAACAGGGTCTCACTAAGTTGCGGAGTGCCTCACTAGATAGCTGAGGCTGGCCTCGAACCCAGATCCTCTGGTCTCAGCCTCCCAAGTACTGGGATTACAAGTGTGTGCCACCACGCCCAGCTGGCATTTCTTTTTTCTTTTTTTGCAGTACTGGGGATGGAACCCAGGGGCATTCTACCTCCAAACTATACCCCCCAGTCCTTTTTTTGGGGGGGGGCACTGGGAATTGAACTCAGGGGCATTCTACCTCCGAGCTATACCCCCAGCACTATTTTTTATTCTTTATTTTGAAACAGAGTCTCACTAAGTTGCAGAGTGCCTCACTAGGTAGCTGAGGCTGGCCTCGAACTCAGATCCTCCAGTCTCAGCCTCCTGAATGCTGGGATTACAAGCGTGCGCCACCATGCCCTGCCCAGCTGGCATTTCTTTTTAAAGTAAGTAGTTGATTTGCTACTGCAAAGTCCTAGCTCCAACCCAGACTTCCCGGGACACCCGCCAGGCGGTTCCTTCCAAGACAGCAGCCGAGGGCGGTACCTGCAGATCTGCACCTCGTAGCCCAGGTCCAGGGGGTCGTTGGGGGCCGTGCCGTTCTGGAAGTCGCTGACGTTGAAGGAGGAGAGGGTGTGGTTGACGAAGCCGTGCATGGTCCCGTTCTGGCTGTACATGTAGAGGTACACCAGGCGCGGGATGAAGTCAGAGGTGAAGGAGATGACGAAGGCCTGCCCGGGGAACAGCGGGTGAGCGCACCTGGGGGCGGCAGGGCGCGTCGAGGGCACGGGGGGGGGCACCTGTCAGCCCCACGGTGGTCCCGAGACGCCCCGAGGGCCAGGAGCAGCAGGGGGCACAGGCAGGTGACCGCTGGCTGCCTTTCCCTAGCTGCGTGGCCCTGCGCGGATCCCTCAACCTCTCTGTGCCGTTCCTTTGCTCTTGTTAAACAGGGCTGGTGAATGGTACCCGCTGTGCACTGGCCTTGCCTCCCGGGCTCTTGGGGAGGAGGAAGTGGGGAGGCAAAAGGGCTTTGGAAACTGTACAGCCCTCTCCCAGAGCCCAGAGAGGGGGCAACCTAAGAGCAGGCCCTGAGACCTGCTGCCTCTGACTGCTGTGTGGTCTTGGGAAGTCGCCTGCCCTCTCTGTGCTCTGCTATCTCACATACAAGATGGGGCTTAAGAGCGCCCGCCTTCAGGGGCTGTGTGCAGGCTCATGTGCAGAGGGGCTGGAACATTCTAGATGCCCGCTGCATGGCAGCTGTTAATGCTACTTTGGCTCCTCACCGTGCTCCAGCCCCCACTGAACTGTGCTCCGAGCTTCGGGTCCTGAGCCCGCGCGTCCAGGTGGGGACAAGGGGCCGCGGCTGTGTTGTATGCACGAAGGTAGGGCATGGCCGGCCGGCGGAGGGCCCTTCCGCTGCCCAGCACCTCTCTAGTGTGGGGACCCTGGGGAGCCGCCCCGCCCCCACGCGCAAAGTGTCAGCTTCGCGGGTCCCCGGTGTCACTTACGTTGATAATGACGGCCAGCTTCCCGACGCCTCTGAGGATGTTGTACCAGATTCCTAGGGGGAGAAGACGCACAGGGCTGAGCCCGCTGGGCCACTCGATCGCCGCGAGAGGGACCAGGGACAGCATGGCATTGCCCAGGAGGTCCCCGGGGAGCCACCAACGCCAGGCTCAGGGCCACGCCCACACTGGCTTCTGAAAGAAGAATCTAGAAACAGTTGGTCCCTGGCGGCTCTGGACCACACCCCAGCGGCCTGCTCCTGCTCCCGATGGTCCAGGTGCAGCCTTTTTTTTTTGTTTTTGCGGTATTGGGGATTGAACCCAGGGGCATTCTACCACTGAGCTACACCCCCAGTCCTATTTTTGATTCTTTATTTTATTTATTTTGCAGTACTGGAGACTGAACTCAGGGTGTTCTACCTTAGAGCTATACCCCCAGCCCTATTTTTTATTCTTTATTAGTATTATTTTTTGTGGTACTGGAGATGGAACCCAGGGGCATTCTACCTCCGAGCTATACCCTCAGCCCTATTTTTTTATTCTTTATTTTGAAACCAAGTCTCACTAAGTTGCGGAGTGCCTCACTAGGTAGCTGAGGCTGGCCTCGAACCCGGATCCTCCGGTCTCAGCCTCCCGAATGCTGGGATTACATGCGTGCGCCACCACGCCCGGCTCTGATTCTTTATTTTGAAACAGGGTCTCACTAAGTTGCGGAGGGCCTCACTAGGGAGCTGAGGCTGGTCTGGAACCTGGATCCTCAGGTCTCAGCCTCCCGAATGCTGGGATTACAAGGGTGCACCACCACGCCCAGCCTTGAATCTTTTTTTTTATGGCTGTTGTTTTGTTTTTAAACCCTCCTAGGGGATGCTAAGCCTTATTTCCAAGAACATGACAAGGAAGTATCTGGGAAAAGCAGGCGCTTGCCGTGGGAGTGGCAGCTGCCCGTGTGCTGGGAGCTGAACCCCAGCGAGGCTTTGGCATGGCCCGCTCTGGCAGGCTCTGGCGAGAGGAGCAAGTCACCACTCAGGGGCAGCAGCGGAGGCCGGCTCCCCCTGAGCTGGGTCCTGTGGGGGACCCAGGGCACCTCCCTCTCCCTGGCCAGGCAGGGAAACAAGGCCCCTGCACTTGGGGCCCGGCCTCCCCTAGCTAGCCAGGGTCCGTGGGGCGCAGGTCACAGGGGCCACCGCGCTCGCTGTCCCCAGGACCGCTGGCCCAGAGGCCCTGCACGGATCACAGGAGGAAGACAAAAGCCCGTTGAGCGAAAGGTTACAGTTGAGGAACCCGCAAACAACCTGTGAAAGGTGCAGATCACGCCTCCAACCAGCCAGGCAGGAACCAGGAAGCGGCCAGCCCCCCCCAGAGGCCCGGGAAAGACAGGAGCCAGGGCCAGGCGGGCTGGGAGCCCTGTCGGTGGTGGTGCTGGTGCACGTGGCAGAGACACCCTGGTGGGCGCCTGCCGCTTTCTTTCCCCAGGGTGGGTTTCCGAGTTCTCAGATGCTACTGTTCCAGGGACAGTCGGAAACTCTGAAGGCAGAGGATGCCAAGGCCAACATGCCCACTGGCGATTAGATCAGCGGGGCCTCCAGGGCACGCCTGGGCCTTTCCGAGCAGGGCGCCCTTCTTTACCAGCGGGGACAGAGAGCTGCCGGGTCTCCCACAGCTGCCCAGGGAGCACCCAGTGCACCCTCTTTGGCACCTGGGCAGCGGTTGATGGCTTCCCAAGCAAACCCCGGTTAGCGGAGGAGGCCAAGGGTGCAGGTTCTCAGGCAGCTTTGTAAGAACCGGGCTTCAGTTTCCCCGTCTGGGAGTGGGACTGAGCGTCCCACACTTCCTCGGAGGACCAAAAGGCTGCAGGTTCAGGAAAAATTCATGTTGGATAATTCTCTGGGGTAAATTTTCTTTTCTTTTTTTTTTTTTTTTTTTTGCGGTACTGGGGATTGAACTCAGGGGCATTCTACCTCCGAGCTACACCCCCAGCCCCATGTTTTATTCTTTATTTTGAAACCGAGTCTCACTAAGTTGTGGGGTGCTTCACTAGGTAGCTGAGGCTGGCCGCGAACCCGGATCCTCCGGTCTCAGCCTCCCGAGTGCTGGGATTACAAGCGTGCGCCACCACGCCCGGCTTCTGGGGTAAATTTTCAAAGCAGGGTGTGGGGTTCTAGCCCCCCCCCCCCGTGCTCTGTAGGGAGCACGTGTGACCCAGTCCAGCCCACGGCCCGTTTTTCATCGGGCTCACTACCTAAAAATGGCTCTTTTTTTGGTCTAGGTGGTTGAACCCAGAGGCATTCTATCTCCAAACTACACTCCCAGCTCTATTGTATTTTATTTTTTTCGAAACAGGGTCTCTCTAACTTGTTGAGGAAGCTAAGTTGCTGAGGCTGGCCTTGAATCTGTGATTCTCCTGTCTCAGCCTCCCAAGTACTGGGATTACAGGCATGTGCCATGGTGTTCAGCTGGGTTTCTTTTTAATTTTAATTTTTTTTTTTCCTGGTACTGGGGATTGAACTCAGGGGCATTCTACCTCCAAGCTCCAAGATACATCACCAGACCTTTTTTGTTTATTCTTTCTTTCTTTCTTTATTTATTTTTTTTGCGGTACTGGGGATTGAACTCAGGGGCATTCTACCTCCGAGCTATACCCCCAGCCCTATTTTTTTTTTTCTTTATTTTTGAAACCGAGTCTCACTAAGTTGCGGAGTGCCTCACTAGGTAGCTGAGGCTGGCCACGAACCCGGATCCTCTGGTCTCAGCCTCCCGAATGCTGGGATTACAAGCGTGCGCCACCACGCCCGGCTTATTCTTTATTTTTTAACTTTTTTTTTTTTTTTTTATGGTACTGGGGATGGAACCCAGGGGCATTCTACCTCTGAGCTACACTCCTATTTTTTATTCTTTATTTTGAAACAGGGTCTCACTAAGTTGCAGAAGGCCTGACTAAGCAACTGAGGCTGACCACGAACCTGCAATCCTCCTGTCTCAGCTTTCCAAGTACTGGCCACCATGCCCAGCTTTATTCTTCATTTTGAAACAGGGTCTCACTAAGTTAGGAGGGCCTAAGTAGCTGAGGCTGGCCATGAACCTGCGACCCTCCTGTCTCAGCCTCCCAAGTACTGGGATAACAAGCATTTTTAAAATATTTTTAAGCGCAAACAAGCCGGGCGTGATGGTGCACCCTTGTAATCCCAGCATTTGGGCAGAGGATCTGGGTTTGCGGCCAGCCTCAGCTACCTAGTGAGGCACTCTGCAACTTAGTGAGACCCTGTTTCAAAATAAAGAATGAAAAATAGGGCTGGGGGTGTAGTTCGAAGGTTGAATGGTTGAATGCCCCTGAGTTCAATCCCCAGTACTGCAAAAAAAAAAAAAAAAATTTAAGTGCAAACAAACAAACAAAAAAATGGACGAAAGACTTAGCCCAGCTAGCCCAGCTCTCATTGCAGATCCCGCAGCGAGAATGTGAGGCTGCAGGATGGACCAATGACGTCACCAGGTGACATGAGAGAAGCCAGAGGCCAGGGATCTGGGCGGGCGGGGAGGCAGGACGGCAGATGTGGCCGCCATTGGTGGGGGCGGTTCAGCCGCCCGAGGCCAAAGTGTGGAGCAAGGGCCTCCTGGCCTCAGCAGGTCTGTTCCATTGTTGCCACTAGCGACCGTGGGCAGGACACGGAGCAAATGGCGCGATGGGAGAGGTGTCCCAAAGGGACCATGCCCAGCGTCTGGAGAAGCCTTACAAGAGTGTGCTTGGGCTGCAAAAGCCCCGCCCCAAACACGCAGTCACCCCGGTGCATACATTCCATTCTGGCAGAATGACAGATAACACTCCCAGCATAATGTTGGGGTGACACCCTGGAATGACGTCCCCAACAGAATCCAATCTTTTGGTTAGTTCAAGAATCAGCACAAGTTGGGCGTGGTGGCACATGCTTGTAATCCCAGCTTTTGGGAGGCTGAGACTGGAGGACCCGGGTTCTTGGCCAGCCTCAGCTACCTAGTAAGCCCCTCTGCAACTTAGTGAGACCCTGTTTCAAAATAAAGAATAAAAAATAGGGATGAGGGAATAGCTCAGAGGTAGAACGCCCCTGAGTTCAATCCCCAATAGGAAGCAGGCATGTATGTGACACAGGCTGGCTGACACCTCTCAGGAGGCGACAGGTGGGGGCTCGGGGGTAGGTGAGTCACCATAAGGATGGGACGCGGCCCCCACCTGGCCGGCTCTGGCCGTGACTTCTGCAGGGCAGCAGCCCCGCACCACCGGCCTGTCCCCCCGCCCCGATTCACTCACCGATGTCTTTGGCTCTGACGGCCACCGGCCTCCGCAACTCGGTGACGAACTTCTTGGCGTCCAGACGGATCTCGATAATGTTGTTCAGCAGAGCGAAGAGGGGCGCCAGGGGGAAGGACGCGACAAACAAGGTGACGAAGCCGAACTGGATGACTGCGGGGAGGTCAGAGCCACCGCGGGGTCAGCGGGCACCGAGGGGCGTGACCTCTCACCTCGGGGTAACAGGCACATCCACCCGTCTAGCCTGCGCTCGGCTCTGCCCCCCAGGCTTCGAAGGGGCCTGCTGCACCCCAACCCTCCATTGTGGAGGTTCCTGGGGCCTGGCAGCCCGCCCCCAGCACGGTGCCAAGAGCCCCAAGCTTCCCTTAACAAGGGCAGGGGTCACGAGGTCTCCACTCCAGGACGAGGCATCCCTCTGCCTAGGAGCTGACTGGGCCTTCTTGGGCCTTGAATGCCACAGCCAGCGCAGGCTGGGCCCCCAGGAGACGGTCAGGAAGAGGTTGTGGAAGGGAAAGGAGTCGGGATGCGGGTTCAGGACCTGCCCCGAGGGCGCTCCCTGGCAGGTGGTAAACCAGGAAGCGGCAGAATGTCACCCTGCGCCTGGCCGGCCGAGTGCGGGCATTGCTGGCATGGGTGAGGGGATCAGGGTGCGCGGGGAGCCCTGGTGTGCGGGCTGGCTTGGTGGGTCCCCCTCGCCCTGGTGGCTGCGCTGTGTGGGCTGCGGGGTGCCCCGGCTCAGGAGGCAACGGGGCTCTGGATCGGGTGGGCCCTGTGTGGGTGGGGGCTGTGGGGTGCTCACTACAGCAGACTGCAGCGCCATCCCGCCCCGCTCCTCCTATTTACATCTGTGTACTCAGCCTCAGTTTCCCCTCGAGAGCAAGATGGCAGCTGGTGTGACAGAGAGAAAGCACGGTGCTGTGTCCCATCTCAGAGGGCAACCTGCCACCTCTGAGCTTTCTCCCGTCCAGCACCAGGGCAGGGTGAGGGGGCTCAGCGCCCGGTCTCTGTTGAGCACCTGCTCTGTGCTGGGGGGCACGGCCAGCCCGGGGAGCAGACCCTGACGCCCCATGAGCTCCCCAGGAAGGGGAGAGGACAAAGCAGGAGTGACCAGGGGGCCCCGCGGCCTGGAGGAGGCGCCCCATTGCTGGGGGCCCGGGATAGGGCCAGCCAGGGCGGAGAAGGAGAAGCAGCCACCAGGGCCGTGCCCAGGGAGCCCCGCTGGGACCCGCTGTCAGCCGGGGGACACAGGGAGGCGACAAAGGACGCACAGCCACTGTGTGCGCCTCCACCGATGAGGGCACTAGGCTGGGCCCCTGCGGTCCTTCCTCCCGGCCTCCCCACGTACTCATCTCCATGTACTCCGGGGTGAGGCCGGCGAAGGGCTCCAGGTTGTAGTCCACTTCGTAGCGCTGCTTCTTCTTGATGTACTCTTCGTGGTCCGAGGGGCTCTGCCGCCGCAGCTTCAGGTAGCGGATGAACTTCTTCATCTTCCTGTCGCGAACAGGGGCAGGCCAGGGCTGGCTTCTCTAAGTCAAAACCTCTTCCTTCCTTCCTTCCTTCCTTCCTTCCTTCCTTCCTTCCTTCCTTCCTTCCTTCCTTCCTTCCTTCCCTCCCTTCCTCTCTCCCTTCCCTCTTTTTCTTCCTCTTTGTGGTACTGGGGATTAAATCCAAGGGTGTTCTGCCTCTGAGCTACACTCCTAGCCCTACTTCATTTTTTTATTTTGGGTCTCACTAAGTTGCTGAGGGTCTTGCCAAGTTGCCAAGGCAAGCAGTCAGGGCGTGTGGTAGCACACGTGTGTAATTCCAGTACTTGGGAGGCTGAGACAGGAGGATCGCAGGTTCCCGGCCAGCCTTAGCTACTTAGCGAGGTCCTCTGCAACTTAGTGAGACCTTGCTTCAAAATAAAGACTAAAAAATAGGGTTGGGGGTATAGGTCGGAGGTAGAATGCCCCTGGGTTTAATCCTCAGTACTGCAAAAATAAATAAATAAATAAATAAATAATAAAAAAGAAAGAAAAAAAGTTGTTGAGGCTGGCTTCAAACTGTGATCCTTCTGTCTCAGCCTCCTAAGTACTGGGATTGCAGGTGTGTGCTCCACACCTGGCTATCTAAGTTATTTTTCTAATTTGCTGTTTAAATCCTGCATCTGCCTCGTTTGCAACAGTAGTTACTGCGCTCTTTGGTCTGGATTGCTCCCCGGTACCCTGAGAGCCTTCCTGGCTTCAGGAGGAAACCGAGGGGCAGGGGGAACTAAGGGCCACCTGAGGTCGGGGGCGCCCAGCAGGTGACAAGGGTGGGGCTGCTGGGGAGGAGGAGGAGGAAACCGGATGCAGATTTCCAGAGGGCACAGGCAGGAAGCCAAGCCCCTGGCCCTCCATCTAGCAAGGCCAGGGTGGGGGCAGCGGCATATAGACTTGGGGTGCCTGCTGGGGCTCCAGTCCTCAGGGAGCTTGGGGAGCGGGGATCGCCCTGGCCCTCCCTCTCCCTGTCTACAATGGGGCAGCTTCTGCCCGTCCGTGTCCGGTGCCCCCGCCCTGGTCGAGGCCCCATACTGCGGGTCTCCCCGAGCCCGCCGGGCGCAGGGCCACTCACGGGATGCCGATCTCGAACAGGTTGTTCTGAATGAGCTGCTTGCCCAGCATGATGATGCTGAGCTGGATACACAGCTCCATCAGGCAGCCCCCTGGGGCGCACTGCAGACAGACAGACAGACAGACAGCGTGTCAGCGCCCCCAGCCCACCCACAGACACCCTAGAGAACACCGTGACCCTCGACCTATGAGTGGACGGGTGTTCTCCAAAGAGACACACGCTCAGGCCCTGATCCCTGGAACCTGTGCAGAGACCTTACTGGGCTAAAGGGTCTTTGCAGGCGTGACTAAATTAAGCCAAGGCTGCTCTGGAGCTGGGTGGGCCTCGTATCCAATAGGGAGAGGACATGCAGACCCCATGGAGGATGGAGGTGGAGACCGGAGAGGTGCGTGAGGGATCCCCAGGTGTCCCCAGAGGAAGCAGGGAGCCTCCCCTAAAGCGCCCAGAGGGTGTGCAGTCCTGCCGGCCCCTCGATTCCGCACTCCCAGCCCCCAGAACTATGAGAGGATACAGCTCTGCTGTTTGGAGCCCCTGCACCGGGGGAACCTGCTGCAGGAGTCCCTTTGCCTGCAGGCTGTTGGGCTGGAACCCAGGTCTCATGTCAGATCAGAATGTCCCTTCAAGAGCTTTTTTTTTTTTTTTGATACTAGGGGATTGAACCCAGGGGCATTCTACCTCTGAGTACAACCTCAGCCCTATCTTAGTCTTTTTTTTTTTTTTGTGGTACTGGGGATTGAACTCAGGGGCGTTCTACCTCCGAGCTATACGCCCAGCCCTATTTTTTATTCTTTATTTTGAAACCGAGTCTCACTAAGTTGCGGAGGACCTCACTAAGTAGCTGAGGCTGGCCGCGAACCCGGATGCTCCGGTCTCAGCCTCCCAAATGCTGGGATTACAAGCGTGCGCCACCACGCCCGGCTGCCCTATCTTAGTCTTTTTTATTTTTTATTTTTTTGCAGTACTGGGAATGGAACTCAGGGGCATTCTACCTCCGAGCTACACCCCCAGCCCTATTTTTTTATTCTTTATTTTGAAGCTGGGTCTCACTAAGTTGCAGAGGGCCTCACAAGTTGCTGAGGCTGGCTGCGAACCTGCGATCCTTCTGTCTCAGCCTCTCAAGCACTGGGAGTACAAGCGTGCACCACCGTGCCCGGCTAGGAGCTCATGTTTTAACGTTCAGAGTTGATATTATTTAGTCATGAGGGTTGTAGTCTCATCAGTGGATACATCCACTGTAATGGATTTACTGGGTGGTGACCCAGGCAGGCGGGGTGTGGCTGGAGGCGTTGGGTCCCTCGAGGCTGGCCCTGGGGACTGTGCTCATGTCTCTGAATCCCCCTGCTTGCTCGCTTCCTGCTTCTGGCCTCCATGATGTGAGAGCAGAGCCTGCTCTCTCCCTCTGCTTCCCACCGCCACGCCCTAAGCCTGCAGACCCGGCCTGACATGGGCTGAACCCCTGAAATCTCCAGAACTGTGAGCAAATCAATCTTCCTTCCTCTAAGTTGCGTGGTCAGGTGTTTTGGACAACGGCAGTGAAAACGCTGGCTAAGACACCAGGCTTGGAGAGGGGTGGGCGTCGCCATGGTGCTGACGTTGGGACTTGGTCTTCTCTATCTCCCCTGGGCCGGTGCCCTATCCCTTGCACCAGCTGCGCATCCTGTACACTGTGGCAGGCTGGGCCGTGAAGCTGGGAACCCACCCACCAAGGCTCAGCGCCCCTGCCTGCAGCGGGCTCCTGTTTCCAGAGGCCACTGGGGAAAGTGGCTGCTCTATGAGTCCCAGGCAAATTTTTTTTTTTTTTTTTTGGTACTAGAGATTGAACCCAGGAGCATTCTACCTCTGAGATACAACCCCAGCCCTATTTCATTTTGTTTTTTGAAAAAGGATCTCACCAAGTTGCCGAGGACCTCACAAAGTTGTTGAGGCTGGCCTCACACCTGTCTCAGGTGTGAGGTGGTGCCACCTGTAATCTCGGTATTTGGGAGGCTGAGACAGGAGGATCGCAGGTTCAAGGACAGCCTCAGCAAGTAGTGAGACTCTCATCAACTTAGCGAGACCCTGTTTCAAAATAAAAATTAAAAAATTGGGCTAGGGGGTGTAACTCGGAGGTAGAATGCCCCTGGGTTCAATCACCTGTGCGGCCACAGGTGTGCACCACTGCTAAAATCTTTTATTTATTTATTTTTTTGTGGTACTGGGGATGGAACCCAGGGGCATTCTACCTCCGGGCTACGCCCCTAGTTCCATTTTTTTATTCTTTATTTTGAAACAGGGTCTCACTAAGTTGAGGAGGGCCTCACTAGGTAGCTGAGGCTGGCCATGAACCCGGATCCTCCTGTCTCAGCCTCCCAAGTACTGGGATTACAAGGGTGTGCCACCACGCCTCACCTAAAATCTTTTTATATAATTACCAAAAAGTGTGTCCTGGAGAGCTATCATCTTATGAAAAAAAAATGATGTCCTTCACTTTATTCTACTCTATAAAGCCATCTCCCGGCTTCTCTGAGTGTTGCGGTTTGACAACACTCAGTATGTAAAGAACAAGCAATGTGAAAGGTGAAGACTGCTTCGTGGCTTTTTGCAAACACCCATTACTGCGAGGAGGCCCTGGGACGCCCGAGGCCTGTGTTCAGGCTCCTGAGCTTCTAGGCTGTGCTCCACACAGCCAGATCACCCTGTACCTGATGCCCACCCAACTGTGCACCCTGTCCCGCTGCTTCACAGTGTCTTTTTCAGGAAGACCCTCTCCCTTACTTTCTGATAAGCTGAGTTATTTGGGGGGCTGGTCACCCCGAGCCCTGGACCCCTTGTCAGATGGAGCCGCTGGTTGTGGGTTGGAGATGGTGGAGCAAAGCCCAGGGTCCGTGACTCAGCAGGAGGTGGCTGGTGCCAGACCCTCTGTGGTCAGAGTCACAGGGCAGAAGCCAAGTGCCATTAGCATGGTGTCTGAGGGTGGAGAAGCCAATGGCGCGGTGTCAAAGTGAAAACGTGGCCAAACTCTATGCTCCCTCACTAACTTATTATTATTATTATTACTATCATTATTATTTTTTTGTGTGGCACTGGGGATTGAACTCAGGGACATTCTATCTCTGAGCTACACTCCCAGCCCTATTTTTTATTCTTTATTTTAAAATAGGGTTAATGAAGTTGCAGAGGGCCTCACTAAGTAGCTGAGGCTGGCTGCGAACCTGGATCCTCTGGCCTCAGCCTCCCAAGTACTGGGATGACAAGGGTGTGCCACCATGCCCGGCTCTCACTAACTCGTTTTAACCAGAGACAGAGCACTCAAAGTCTTCCCGAAAAAGAAAAGGAAAAATGAACCTACAGAGCTAGGTGTGGTGGCGCACGCTTGTAATCCCAGCATTTGGGAGGCTGAGACCGGAGGATCCGGGTTCGAGGCCAGCCTCAGCTACCTAGTGAGGCACTCCGCAACTTTGTGAGACCCTGTTTCAAAGTAAAGAATAAAAAATAGGGCTGGGGGTATAGCTCGGAGGTAGAATGCCCCTGAGTTCAATCCCCAGTACTGCAAAAAAAAAAAAAAAAAGCTATAAAAATTAACCTACATGTGACCTCTCCCTTTAACTCTGAGACTTTATCCTTTTAGGGGGTCATTCTCTTTGGACGCAGGATAGTGTCCAAACAGAATCTCTGTCGGGGACAAAGGTCCTGACACAGGAGAGGAGCTGTCCCACCCGCCTAACAAGTACGCCGTATTCGCCTCTCCCAAGCTCAGCGTAGACGGCAGGAAAGCAAAGTTACCTCTTCCATTCGGAAAGAGTGGAAAATGTAGACGTAGTCACCCGGGCGTCCAACAAACCTGGAACGATAGGGAGAGACCGCCCGAGGGGGCTGGACTGAGCCGGGCGCCCCAAGCCTGAGCCTCAGTGTGAATTGGGGGCTCTCCTCCCCACCGGGTTCCCCCTGCGGGGGCGTGGCTCGTTGGCGGGGCCGCCCTCTCTGCTCATCCTGCCTGCTGCGGGAGCGGCCAGGGATGGCTGCTGGGACCCACTGCCTAAGGTCCCATTGCCCTGGGTTCCTGCTGCCCGGGGTCCTGCCATCGTGCTTCCCCAGCCGGAGCCAGGCCCTCCCTGAACATCAGGGCTACAGGCCGCAAGGCCTGCGGGGCCTGGGCAGCCTCCCACCCGCAGGTCGACGGGGCGGACGCGCAGGGGCAAGGTGTGCAAAGGCTGAAGCCGTCCCTACCGGCCTTTGAAGAAAGCCACGTAAAAGATTGGCGTGTAGGAGTTGACAAACTTCAGCAGGAAAGCCTTGAAGGTCAGCCTCTCCTCGAAGCTCTTCTCGGTCTTCGGGACCTCTGCAGGAGAGACGGACGAGGCCGAGTCGAAGCCGGCGCCCCCTGGCCCGGGGCCCAGAGACGGCCAGCCGGGCGCCCAGGCCCCACAGCGAGAGGACATGGTCGCCGGCCCCGGCCCCGCCGCACACCCTCGACCCCGGCCTCACCGATCGTGGTAAGCCACCTGGCTATGCAGCCGTAGACCTCGTCCAGGAGGATGATGACCACCAGGTTGATGATGACCGCCGTGGCCGTGACCGTGACCCGGATGTTGGAGCGCACGGAGGGGGACGAGTTCATGGCCAAGGCGGCGGCCGTGGAGATCCTGTAGATGATGACGCCCAGGACGATGGCGAAGGTCACCGCGATCTGTCGGGGGAGGGGGACAGCTGTGCCGGGGCCACGCAGGGCTCCCCTGGACCTGCCCGCCAGCGGCCTCAGTCCTGCTCTCCCTGGCTTCCAGCCTTTCCACATTATAACTAAGACCGACGTCTCCAGCGCCCACATCTCCAATGCCCGGGCTCTGTGACAGTCACAGCTGTCAAAGCAGGCTCCTGTCCTGCGCAGGAGGCCCCTGCGGATCAGAGAGGTTGTGCAGGCCGCCCGGGGCGCCCAGCTCGGCGGCAGTGGCTGGGATTCACCAGGGGCTCTACCTGGGCCTGGCGCGCACCAGCGCTTCCTGCCTCGGGCCTGAGCACTGTGCCTTCCTTCCTTTTTTTTTTTTTTTTTAATTTTTATTATTCAGCACAGATTTTTATACATTTCTTTTCTTTTTTTATTTTTGCGGTACTGGGGATTCAACTCAGGGGCATTCTACCTCCGAGCTACACCCCCAGCCCTATTTTTTTATTCTTTATTTTGAAACCGAGTCTCACTAAGTTGCGGAGTGCCTCACTAGGTAGCTGAGGCTGGCAGCGAACCCGGATCCTCTGGTCTCAGCCTCCCAAATGCTGGGATTACAAGTGTGCGCCACCACGCCCGGCTTATACATTTCTTGAGTACAACAGGGTTACATATACATTTATGACATATCAATCATTGTCAGAGCACAAGTAGCACCACTTCTTCATTTTCCACGTATAGCCCACATTCCTAACATAGCCTGGTCAAGCAAACTTTCTGGAGTCATAAAACCATAAACCTTAGCCGGGCGTGGTGGCGCACGCTTGTAATCCCAGCATTCGGGAGGCTGAAACCGGAGGATCCGGGTTCGTGGCCAGTCTCAGCTACCTAGTGAGGCACTCCGCAAGTTAGTGAGACCTGGTTTCAAAATAAAAAATAAAAATTAGGACTAGGGGTGTAGCTTGGAGGTAGAATGCCCCCTGAGTTCAATCCCCAGTACCGCAAAAAAAAAAAAACAAACAAAAAAAAAACCCAAAAAACCTCCATAAACCTTTAGAGTCATATATTTACTTTTTAAGAAGTAGGAGGGTCTTTCATCTACGCATCCTAGGGGCAATCTCCAGACTTCGAGACGCCAAAGTAGCCATAGCAGAAGAGTCAGTATAATTACTCATATATGCAGATAGCAGCTGCCAGGGGGGAGAGGGCCCAGCTGGGCTCCCTTCCTTTCTTTTTACTGTACCCAAATGCAGACTGGCACAGTGTGGCCACAGCCCCAGCACCTGTCCTGGTGTGTTCTAGAGCTGTTTTTTTTTTTTTTTTTTTTTTTTTTTATGGCACCAAGGATTGAACCCAGAGGCATTCCACCTCTGAGCTCCACCCCCAGTCCTATTTTTTATTCTTTACTTTGAAACAGGGTCTCACTAAGTTGCGGAGGGCCTCACTAAGTAGCTGAGCCTGGCCGTGAACCCGGATCCTCCAGTCTCAGTCTCCAAAGTACTGGGATTACAAGCGTGCGCCACCACGCCCGGCTCTGGGGGAGGTTCTTGACCCAACCTGAGTGGTGCATGGGAGTGGTGAGATTCTGGGGGTGTGTGTGGGACGGGGTACGCCCCAGCCCTGCTAGGGGAGACGGAGACAGCACTGCAGGTCTGGCCAAGATGGGAGTGGGCCCCTCCAGCCTTCCCAGCGGCCACAGACCACCTTCCGGATTCCCGTGGGAGGGGGCCCCAGCACTCTCGGAGCCCACCGTGGTGGGCCAGAACATTCCACGGGGCCTGGGCTGGTGGTTGCTGAGAGCCAGGTGGTACCTGGCTTGCAAGATGACTTCACTCCATCTGCCACTGTCTGCTTGAATTCCTTTTTTTTTTTTTTTGCGGTACTGGGGATTGAACTCAGGGGCATTCTACCTCCAAGCTATACCCCCAGTCCTATTTTTTATTCTTTATTTTGAAACAGGGTCTCACTAAGTTGCAGAGGGCCTCACTAAGGGTCTCACTAAGTAGCTGAGGCTGGCAACGAATCCAGATCCTCCTATTTCAGCCTCCCAAGTACTGGGATTACAAGCGTGCGCTACCACACCCGACCCGAATTCCTTTTACTTATGGCCTGACCACTGGCAGGGCCCGGTCCTTGTCCAGCTGCTGCGGACGCCCCCGCTGAGCCCGCCGAGGTTGCAGGCAGGGAGCAGGCGCCGGCCTCCAGCCTCGTGGGCTCTGGCGCTGCAGGTGGGCACCTCCCGTGTCCCCGTGTCCCGGTGCGGGGCGGGCCGTGCCTCTGCAGGAGTGGTCACGTGTGGCGCCCAGGACAGGCCTGGGGAGGCCCGTACTGCCGTGTGCATGTCCCGGTGACAGGTCGGGGTGGGTGAGACTCGCCCCACCCTCGAGGGCGACCGCAGCCTTCAGAAATTTCCTAGGAAACCTCTTATTTTCAACTTTGGCTCCTGCAGACTGCTGGTGACTAACTGGTGCCCACGCCCCGCAGGGCAGGGGAACGCCCGCAGCCCGCGCCACACCCCGAGGAGGGGCGGCTGCGGGGACCAGGGTTTCCTTGGAAAACCCTTCCGTCCTGCCAAGGGCCCCTCCCTGGCCTCGAAGACGTCTGTGCCTCCTGCCAGTGTGTGAAGTGCAGACAGGCCGGGCCTGCGGTGACTCAGCAGAGGCCCTCCCTCTGCCCAGCCGGAGCCCGAGCGCCCTGGGTAGCCAGGCCGGAGGCTTCCTTCCTAGAGGCGGCCTCCAGGGTAGAGGCCGGCTGGTCACACCAGTGTCTCTGAGATTGACATCACTCCTGCAAATGGAGCTCCAGAGCCAGGACAAAGCTGTGTCCTGGTGACAGAGTTAGCAGGACACAGGGCTGGGAAGGGGGAGCCAGCCGTACCCCATCCTGTGTGAGGTGCTGGGGCCGTGGTGCGCTGCGCACAGGCCCCGCACAGTGGGTAGCCCCAGGAGGCTCTGACCAGAGGTGTGAGCAGAGGCTGCGGGTGGATCTTCTGAGGAAGCCCCTTCAAAGAGCGGCAGCTTCTGCTGCCCGACCCCAGCCCTGCCCCTGCTTCCTGCCAGGAGAGTGGAGGTGATGTTGGAGGTGCCGCAGCCGCATTGTGACCAAGAGGAATACACACACGGGATGGGTGAGCGGAAGGTTGCAGAAGCCGGTACCTCTGATGGCACTGTGGAACCCATGTCCTTGTCACCCCCTCATTGGTCCTTCTGCCACCAGGTGCAGCTGAGCTCCTTGGGGCCAAGTTCTTCTGTCTCCTGATCCCAGCCTCCCCTCCCCCCCCCCAATGCTGAGGGCTGGGGACGTGCCAAGTCGGGGGGACCACGTCATTCTCTGGTTATCCCGCAGCAGCGGAAGGGATGTGTCACCCTCAAAACAAAGCGAAGCCTGCTCTGACCCAGTCTCCTGGGAGTACCCAGTTCTCCGGGCCCTGCTGAGCGGTTCCCTCCCCCAGCAGAGGGAGGTGGTCTTGGGGTCCCCGTGGGGGCTGCCCTCCTCTGGATCCCCTTGTTTCACGTAAGACAGGGAGAGAAGCCTCGCCCTGCGCTGCTGCCCCTTGCCTGGCCGGGGACCCTGGTTCCCACTGGACACAGCAGATCTGGGCAGCACGGGGCTCCGGGGTGGACTTCCTGGCTTCCGACCCCCTGGCTGGCAGGCTGGGGAGAGGCTGCACCTCTGGGCCCTGTGTCCTCCTTGGCAGGAGGGGGCGACATCGGGGCGGTGGTGAAAACCAGCTCCCTGCGAGGCCCTCGGTGCAGCGGCACCCGGCGCCAGGCTTGGGGCAGGTGACTGCACGGGGCTCTCACCCAGCTCCTGGCTGGGCCCACTGTGACCTCGGGTGGCCGGGCGCCTGAGCTCAGCAGAATGGCGGTTGGGATGGAAGTCCCCTGGGAAGTCCCCACGAGGGGCGGGGGGTTGTTCCCATCAGCCCAGCAGGCCTGGGGCACTGAGCGGCACTGTCGTGACTTTGTCCTGTGTTCTGTCTGTAAGAGCTTCCCACGTCTGTCTGTCAGTCTCTCTCCCTCCCTCCTGCTCTCTCTTTCTCTTTCTCTTTCTCTTTTTCTCTCTCACCAGGGACTGAGCCTAAGGGCAGCCTACCTCTGAGCTACACCCCTAGTCCCTTTTTTTAATTTTTAATTTTATTTTTTCAGTACTGGGGATTGAACCCAGGGGCATTCTACCTCTGAGCTCCACCCCCAGCCCTACTTTTTATTCTTTATTTGGAAACCGGGTCTCACTAAGTTGTGGAGTGCCTCACTAGGTAGCTGAGGCTGGCCACGAATCCTGATCCTCCGGTCTCTGCCTCCCGAATGCTGAGATTACAAGCGTGCACCACCACGCCCGGCCCCTTTTTTATTTTGAAACAGAGTCTCCCTAGGTTGCCGAGGGTCTGGCTCACGTTGCTAGGGCTGTCCTAAAACCTGTGGCCCTCCTCAGCCTCCCACAAACTGGAATCACAAATATGCACCACCATGCCCACTATGGTCTTCTTTGTTTTTTTTTGCGGTACTAGGGGTTGAACCCAGGGGCATTCTACCTCTGAGCTACATCTCCAGCCTATTTTTTAGTCTTTATTTTGAAACAGGTTCTCACTAAGTTGCAGAGGGCCTCACTAAGTAGCTGAGGCTGGCCTCGAACCCGGATCCTCCTGTCTCAGCCTCCCAAGTACTGGGATTACAAGCGTGCACCACCACGCCTGGCATAAGTATTGCTTTTTTCCCCTTGTCCTGGGGATTGAACCCAGGGCCTCATTCATGCTGGGCAAGAACTCTACCACTGAGCTACACCGCTAGCCTATAGTCTTCTTAAAGACCCCTCCGTTTTGTCTTGCGGGGCGCCTGTGAAGCCCCAGGTCTGAACACCAGTCGCTGCAGTAAATGTCACTCTCATGGTGAAATCTGCACGTCCCCTGGACAGCTCGCACCTGAGGAGCCCTCGGGGCCTCTTCCTGTCTTTGGGCTGGTGGTGTAGCTTTAGGAACTCGCCTGTGCCCGAGGAGACAGGCCACCATGTCCCGGGACGAGGGGCCGCCCAGGAGCCATGGCACACCCGGTCTTGGTGGGGGCCCAGCCCTCCTGTGAGCCCCCCCCCCCACCTTGGCCTTCCAGAACTTACCATGAAGACAATGGAGACCAAGTTGGTGAAGTAGGCTGGGAACCGGTCTCTCCAGGTGAGCTTCACCTTGTCCGTCTGCAACAGGGAAGGGTCGGGGTCACTGGCTGGGGACCGCACGCGGACCGCAGGACAACACAGATACCCGGGAAAACCTTACAAAAGCTGGCGCGAAGGCACAGGTCCCGCGTTTGAGGAAGCGCGTGGGGCCTGGCCACCTAGGAGATAACGCCTTGGGCTGACAGAGGGGACGATCGCCTAGAGGCCCCGGAGCGGCCACCTGTGAGACCTACTTCCTGGGTGCGGGCCTCCCGGGAGGGCTTCGGGACCCGAGACGTCGGCCGCTTGCCCCTAGACCACAGTGGTCATTTTTTCCCTCGCGGAGGGAGGGGGGGCAAGCCCCGGGCACGGCGGGCTGAAACGCTGACTGCCGCGTGGCAGCGTGGGCTGCAGGGACACGTCGGCTGGCCCCGAGGAGGGCTTCCTCCTCTGCAGGAGCCTTAGGGATAAGCCAGAAACTGACCCGGGATGCTCCCAATGCAGATGGGGCTTTAAAAATTGCCGAGGCTGGCCTCGAACCTGCGATCCTCCCATCTCAGCCTCCCAAGTACGGGGATGCCAGGTGAGGGCCGCCGTGCCCAGCTCTGGGGTGGGACTTTCAATAGGAACTCCTACACACGGGTCACAGGACGCTGGCAGACAGGGCACCAGGGTAGCCGCATGCGTGTTAGCCAGGAGAGCGAGAGGCGCTCGCAGGTGACGGTGACAAGCGGGACTCCGGCGCCCCACACGAAGCCGCGGGCCCACCCCAGCCATGCAGTGACATCACGACACGCGGGGATCACGGGGCGTGGGGTGAGAGTGTTAAAACCACACCGCAGGCGTGGCCCCGGACAGTCGGACACACGTCGGCCCCAGGTGGAAGGAAAGTACCAATTTCACCCCGGCCATGGCCGCCTTAACCCTGCGCTGCCACTTGTTTGCTGAGTCCTCCGGGACTTGCCGGTGCTTCTGAGGGCGGGTGGGGAAAAGAGAGCACTGTGCGGGGGTCCCTGGACCCCCGTCCAGGGACCGGCCAGCCTGGCAGCAGCTCGCCCCGAGCCATCGCCCGGGCCCAAGGCTGCGCAGGGGCTGGGCATGTTCCTGTGTGTGTGTGTGTGTGTGTGTGTGCGTGCGGTACTGGGGATTGAACTCAGGGGCATTCTACCTCTGAGCTATACCCCCAGTCCCATTTTTTTTTTATTCTTTATTTTGAAATGGTCTCACTAAGTTGCAGAGGGCCTCACTAAGTAGTTGAGGCTGGCCTTGAACCCAGATCTTCCTGTCTCAGCCTCTCAAGTACTGGGATTACAAGCGTGCGCCACCACGCCTGGCTTCCTTTTTCTTTCTTTTTTTTAGATGGTATTGGAGGTTGAACTCAGGGTATTGTACCTCTGAGCTACACCCCCAGCCCTTTTTATTTTTTATTTTAAAACAGGGTCTCGCTAAGTAGCTGAGGGTCTTGCTGAGTTGCTGAGGCTGGCCTCAAACCTGCAGTCTTCCTCTCTCAGCCTTCCAAGTGCTGGGATTGCAGGCCTCTGCCACTGTGCCCCAGCTCTGGGCATTTTATTTTATTTACAAAAAATTTTTTTTGCAGTACTGGGGATTGAACCCAGGGGCATTCTACCTCTGAGCCACACCCCCAGCCCTATTTTTTATTCTTTATTTTGAAACAGAGTCTCACTCAGTTGCAGAGAGCCGCACTAAGTAGCTGAGGTTGGCCTCGAACCTGTATCCTCCTGTCTCAGCCTCCCAAGTCCTAGGATTACAAGTGTGCACCACCACGCCTGGCTAGCTCTGGGCATTTTATTAAACAGTAAGAAACAGCAGAGACCCACGTCCCACAAACACCGAAGTGAGGCAATCACAGCAATGGCATCTGGAAGTGGCCAGGACGCAGACCTCAGTGTACCCTCCCTCTGGCCTGGTCGGCCTCAGTTGGTCTTGGGAGATGACAGTCACTGCGACCTCAAGGGTCGGGAGTGCAAGGGGTCAGGGGTCAGTCACCAAGAGCATCTGAGGACCGTGTGCGGGAAGTCACACCCAGGAGCCCAGTTCACCCCAGGCCCATTACATGGGGATTTTTTTTTTTTTTTTGCAGTACTGGGGATGAAACCCAGGGGCATTCTACATCCGAGCTACACCCCCTCCCCAGCCCTATTTTTTATTCTTTATTTTGAAACAGGGTCTCACTAAATTGGGGAGGGCCTCACTAAGTAGCTGAGGCTGGCTGCAAACCTGCCGTCCTCCTGTCTCAGCCTCCCAAGTACTGGGATTACAAGCGACATGGGGATCCCTTTTAGATCAGCCAGTTTAGGGTCACAGCTGGGAAAAAAGCAAAACTGTAGCGTGGCTGCTGGAGCCACAAGAAACGGGAGAGAGAACAAAGGTGTGACCCTCGGGAAGCAGGCAAGGCCCGGGCTGCCGCCAGAGGCCGCTGAACACAGACCCCCACCTCTGTGGTTCATCGTGGGCGAGCTTGGGCTAAACCCAAGCCCTGAGCCCAGAGCGGCTTCCATGCCTGCTGCCGGTGACGCTGCTTTGGCCCGGGATGCAGGCCCAGGATTCAAATAGGCACGGAGTGTTCCACGAGCCACGTTCCCCCTAGGAAGGCTTGCAATGCCCACTTCTGTACTCACGCTAAGAAGTGGGGCCATAAAGCCACGGGGCAGACTGTCACCAGGGCCTTTGTCCATCCGGAGACACTGTGACCCAGGCTTGGAGTGGATGCCCCTGCAGGTGCAGCAGCGCGGTCCCCGGGGCACCCGGGCATGCCACGGGACCTGCAGGCTGACTTGCTAAGCTGGATCAGCGGATCCTTTGTTTTAGGGCGCTGATTTTTGCTGTGTGGCTACTTCCCTCCTGCCCTTGAGGCTTGCCCCGCCCCTCGGGCTGTCCAGGGAGGCGCACCTCCTCCCTGGATGCACAACTGGGCTGTAAGCCGGGCGTGGTGGCGCACGCTTGTAATTCCAGTACTTGGGAGGCTGAGACAGGAGGATCGAAGGTTGGAGGCCAGCCTCAGCTACTTAGTGAGGCCCTCCGCCAACTTAGTGAGACCCTGTTCCCAAATAAAGAATAAAGAATAAGCCGGGCGTGGTGGCGCACGCTTGTAATCCCAGCATTTGGGAGGCTGAGACTGGAGGATCCGGGTTCACGGCCAGCCTCAGCTACCTAGTGAGGCACTCTGCAACTTAGTGAGACTCGGTTTCAAAATAAAGAATAAAAATAGGGCTCGGGGTATAGCTTGGAGGTAGAATGTCCCTGAGTTCAATCCCCAGTACCGCAAAAAAAAAAAAAAAAAAAAAAAAAGAATAAAAAATAGGGCTGGGGGTGGAGCTCAGAGGTAGAATGCCCCTGGGTTCAATCTGTAGCACCGCAAAAATAAATAAATAAATAATAAATGAATGCATGAGTGAATGAATGAATAAATAAATAAATAAATAAGTAAATAAATAAATAAATAAAAAGAACTGGGCTGTACCCGGAGGGGTTGCCCTACAGGCCCCGGGCCTTGCGGGGGCCAGGAGGAGCACCCACTTTACTCCCGATGGGGTTTTGGCAGTTGTGATCCCCCGGCCGATCTGCATCAGAGAGAAACCCAGGGACGCGTCCTGATGGGTCCAAGAGGCTGGACGCGCAAGTGTGACAGGAAAACCCAGGAGGCCAGAGGCGTGACCTTGAAATGTCCCCAAGCCCTGTAGAGCCGCACGGAGTTCTGGAAGGCCCCAGGTCCTGGCTGGTCCCAGGTCATGGGAGACCCCAGCCAAGCACCTCGAGAGACCTGTGGGGGCTCAGGCTGTCACCGTGGGGGAGAGGTTTGGGGATAAAGAACAGCTCTTATTGTGAAAAGACGGTGGCTTCCAGCACACCATAGAAACCACGCTTCTCTCTCGCACCCTCATAGGTAGGCCGAGGGAGACAAGGACTTGGCCGCTTGATCAGGGACCTGGTTTGCAAACACTTCTTTTTTTTTTGGTGGTACTGGGGATTGAACCCAGGAGTGTTCTACTTCTGAGCTATACCCCCAGCCCTATTTTATTTTATTTTATGTTTTGGTACTGGGGATGGAACCCAGGGGCATTCTACCTCTGAGCTACACTCCTAGCCCTACTTTTTATTCTTTATTTTGAAACCGAGTCTCACTAAGTTGTAGAGTGCCTCACTAGGTAGCTGAGACTGGCCGCGAACCTGGATCCTCCGGTCTCAGCCTCCCGAATGCTGGGATTACAAATGTGCGCCACCACGCCCGGCTTTATTTTTTATTCTGAAACATGGTCTCATTATGTCGCGAAGGGCCTTGCTAAGGTGCTGAGGCTGACCTCAAACTTGAGATCCTCCTGTCTCAGCTTCCCAAGTACTGGGATTACAGGCATGTGCCACCATGCCTGGTTTGCATAACTTCCATTTCATCGTTCAACACAGAACACAGGGGCAGGCAGGGAGAAAGATGACCACCCCACAGAGAGCTATGTGGTCCTGCCCGGGAGTGCTTGCTGAACTTCTGACATCAGCAAGACCGATCTACAGAGAGTTTAGACAGACTCCAGCCCTTCTGCCAAACCTGGCCCCTGCCTGGTTTTGTAAGTTAAGTCTACTGGAACGCAGCCAAGTCCACTTGTGTACCTGTTGTCTAACGTCCTTCCACACTACGATGCAGACTGCAGTAGTTGCAGTGAAGGCTTCTAGCCTAAAGTGCCCACTATCTGGGCTGGCCCCTGGTCTATACTGCTGATGAGTATGGAGTGTTTGCTGATCCCTGGTCTACACTGGATGAACACAGTATTGGCTGACCCCTGGTCCGAGCTGATGAACACATGGTGTTTACTGATCCCTGGTCACACTGGATGAACACACTATTGGCTGACCCTTGATCTGAGCTGATGAACACATGGTGTTTACTGATCCCTGGTCACACTGGATGAAAACACTATTGGCTGACCCTTGATCTGAGCTGATGAACACATGGTGTTAACTGACCCCTGGTCACACTGGATGAACACACTATTGGCTGACCCTTGATCTGAGCTGATGAACACATGGTGTTAACTGATCCCTGGTCACACTGGATGAATATAGTATTGGCTGACCCCTGGTCCAAGCTGATGGACACATGGTGTTTACTGACCCCTGGTCACACTGGAGGAACACACACAATTTTGCTGCTGGAAAGGGAACCGGCTGGCTCATACCTCTTTGTGTTTGGATTCCTTCCTCAGTGACTTCTCCAACACCCTGGCTTCGTATTCAGCTCGGGGATGGTCCTGTGAGAGAAACTGAGTCACAAAGGAAGAGCACGCTTGCCCAGTGAGTGCACCTATGCGCCTTGGCGGCCTCGGGGGCCAGTTCATAGCTGGCTGCTGGAACACCTCCAATCGGGAAAGCCCTGTGTATCGGGCCTGGGTTCTCCCCGGGGGACCCCCCGCCGCTCCCCTGTGCACGGGATGGCTGCGGACCTGGCTGTGGGTCCTGGAGGACGGTCAGCGTGCCAGGCTGCCGTGAACACCCAGCCACGAACTGGCCCCGAGAACTTTCTACGGAGGAGCCGAGGGGTTGGAAGAGACGCAGCGAGAGGCAGCGAGCGGGCAGACCGGAGGCGGCAGGCCTCGGGCCCAAGCAGCTCAGCAGGCGCTGGAACGGAGGAGCGAGTGAGAGAGGAGGGTGGAGGCCCGGGCAGGAGGAGAGCAAGGAAGGAGGCCCGCCCGAGAGGCTGAAAGAGAAGGCTCAGGTGTGCCGGAGGCCCCGCTCCCGAGACAGGCTAAGTGAGAGAGAGAGAGAGGTAAACGTGCCAAACCTTGACGGCCTCCTTCGGGGAACCAGAACGGTAAAACAAAGAGAAAAAGATTTCATTACTCATGGGATTTTTTTTTTCAGAATCAGACATCCTTTAAAAAGTTTTCCTCCCTCCCTCCCTCCCTTTCTTTCCCTCTCACTTTCTTTCTCTTTCAATATCTCATTATTGTAGTGTTGAGATTGAACCTAGGGATATTCTGAGCTACACCCACTGGCCTTTATTATTTATTTGTGTATTTATTTATTGGTACTGGGGATTGAATCCAGGGACATTGTGTGTATGTGTGTGTGTTAGTGAGGATGGAACCTAGGGGCATTCTACCTTTGGGCTACACCCCCAGCCCCATTTAAATTTTATTTCAAAACTGGGTCTCACGAAGTTACAGAGGGCCTCACTAAATTGCTGAGACTGGCTTTGATCCTGTAATCCGTTTGTCTCAGCCTTCCAAGTACTGGGATTACAAGCGTGTGCCACCATGCCCGGCTGAACCTAGGGACATTCTACTTCCTAGCCCTTTTAAGTTTTTTTTTTTTTAATTTTGAAACAGGGTCTTGCTAGGTTGTCAAGAGTGCCCCAAAGTTGCCGAGGCTGGCCTGGAACCTGAGATCCTCCTGTCTCAATCTCCCAAGTGCTGGGATTAGAGGTGTGCGCCACCATGCCTAGCTCCTATTTACTTTTTTATTTTCAAACAGGATCCTGCTAAGTTGCTGAGGCTGCCTTTGAACCTGCAATCCTCCTGTTTCAGCCTCCCAAGCACTGAGACTACAGGTGTGCACCACCATGTTCAGCTTAAATTTCAGACAATTTTCTTAAGATCCAGGATGAGGGTGAACGGCTACACGAGGGCAGGGGAGAGGATCGGGACCTGTTAAAGGTCCTGGCGACTTTGGGGTGACCCTGTGGGCTGCGGATTCTGTAGCTCCAAATTTTCTCCAATTCCTGAGTGCCAGACGGAAGCTCCTCAGACTCAGCTGAGGTGTACATGGGACAAGTGACCGACAGGACCTTCCTCCATGTCCTGTGACAGAGCCTGGAGTTCCAACCATGGGGAGCAGCCCCTTCCCCCGAGGTTGCCTGCTCCCAGGAGCCTGGTCAGCCCGGCGGGCAGCTCCTGCTGGGGCCCAGCTCACCAGGCCCCTCGGGGCTGTGGGCTTAATAGCCCAATAGTGGCCACCCCGAGGTCAAGCTCCGGTGCTGCAGGGATACCGGGGCTGGGGGCGTCCCCGAGGGGCGATCAGGGACAGCTTCCTCTTCTGATCTCCTCCCAGCCATGGGGTGCCATGGAAAGGGCATTCTAAACAGCTTTTGTTTTATTTTGGTGCTGGGGATTGAACCCAGGGGCATTCTACCTCTGAGCTCTATCCCCAGCCCCATTTTATTTTTTTATTTTGAAACAGGGTCTCGCTAAGTTGCCGAGAACCTGGCTGAGTTGCTGGGGCTGGCCTTGAACCTGCGATCCTCCTGTCTCGGTCTCCCAAGTTCTGGGATTACAGGCGTGCGCCAGCATGCTCAGCTCTGAGCTGACTTCTCAAATGCATAAGCTATAAAGGCCAGCTGCGTGATTTCCCCCGAGGGCTCTGATGCACGGTCCTCCGGCTCCCCCGGGCCAAGCTGGGACCAAGGTCCCAGGCGGCATTGGCCATCTTTGAAACGGGCAGGGGAGAAGGCTTGGGACAGTTAGGTGGGGAGGGGCCAGGTGTGGTCCAGCTGCAGCTAGTCAGCTGAGCACTTACGAGGTGCCTGCTGCATGCTGGGCCCTTTTCTTTCTTTCTTTCTTTCTTTTTTTTTTTTTTTTTTGTGGTACTGGGGATTGAACTCAGGGGCATTCTACCTCTGAGCTACACCCCAGCCCTATTTTTTATTCTTTATTTTGAAACCGAGTCTCACTAAGTTGTGGAGTGCCTCACTAGGTAGCTGAGGCTGGCCACAAACCCGGATCCTCTGGTCTCAGCCTCCCGAATGCTGGGATGACAAGCGTGCGCCACCACGCCCGGCTTGCCGGGCCCTTTTCTAAGTGCGTGGCATTTACTGATCCACTGAGACCCCCTGCACCCCACAAGGGAGGGCTTCTCCTCAATGCCTGTTTGACTGGAGGACTCTGGACAGAGACATCTAGCCACTTGCCCCAGGCTGCACAGCGGGTGTGCTGTTAGGTCTGGATAGAAGTCAGGCAGCCCGCCCGACGGGGCCGTCTCATTCCCAGGCCCAGCGCACTCTGGCCCATTAGTAAGGTTTAGGAGTAAAGCCGCACGCAGGCTTCTTGGCAGAGAGCAACCCACTGCCCGGGTCTCAGGAGGCGGCAGCTGTGCGGGGGTGCCGGGGGGGGGGGAATGGCACAGCTGGCTTTTACAGCTCGCAGGAGGAGCGAACCCCCCCCCCCGCAAGTTCGAGTGGTACTATTCACTCCCTGCCAGCCTCAGGGGGTCCCCGCAGGGGCGGGCAGTGGGGAGCCCCGGGAGAGCGCCCCCAGCGTGCCCCGCCGATGCCCAGCGCCGGTTTCCGTTAGCGAGAGGGGAGGGCGCACTTCTCGGCCACGCCTGGGCGGCTCCCAGCAGGAGGGGGACCCGCCACGCAGGACCCACCCGCTCCCGCCCGTCCTGGTGAAGTCAGCGGGCGAGCCTGCCGGTGTGTCCATGTGGCCGGAGATCAAAGCCGCCCGGCACACACAGAACGGTTGCCCTGGCAACCGAGGGCATTTGGAATACCAGGGCGGTGAGTTGGCTTCCACCGAGCTCCGCTGACCGACTGGCTGGCTCGGAGGACCTGGGAGGCCTGGGAGGTGGCGGGGCCGGGACAGGGACACGGGGTCATCCACGAGGCCCCAAAGGCACTGACCTCCTCCTCCTCGAAGCCCGTGAGGTCCCAGCGGTAATTGAGCCGCATCTGCTTCCTTTTCCAGTGCTCCATGAAGGTGGCGGCTGCGGAGAGGGGAGAGGAAGAGTCAGGGCCACCGGGTCCCCACGGCTCCAACGCACTCTCGGCTTCACATAAACCGTCGCCTTTAGCCGGGTGTGGTGGCGCACGCTTGTAATCCCAGCATTTGGGAGGCTGAGACTGGAGGATCCGGGTTCGAGGCCAGCCTCAGCTACTTAGTGAGGCCCTCTGCAACTTTGTAAGACCCTGTTTCAAAATAAAGAATAAAAAAATAGGGCTGGGGGTCTAGCTCGGAGGTAGAATGCTACTGGGTTCAATCCCCAGTACTGCAAAAAAAAAAAAAAAAAAAAAAAAAAATCTTTGCCTTTACCGCTACACTGATCAAGACGCGGATCGCGGCTGGTGGGCGCTATTTCCCCTGTGTTTACAGAGAGGGAAACTGAGGCTCAGGGGGGTCCGATGGCTTCTCTGGTTAAGCGTCACCATCAAGACAGAAGTGGAACAAGACATGAACCCTTAGTGCGATTCACAAACAGGGTCCCTGACCCGAGGCGTCCAGGTCAGGCCAGGAGCGGGTCGGGTCTGCGCCTCAGGTCCCCAAAGCAGGAGTCTGTGCACGAGCCGCCCCCTGCGTTCAAGGTTGGGGTGAGGGGCTCCCCCGTGCCTGTCCACACAGCACTGGCTACCGCATCCGCCAGGCCCAGCCAGCCAGGACACAGGAGCCTCTAGGTCTTTCAAACCGGGCTGACTTAATCCTGGGAACGGGTCGCACAGGCCGGGGAAGGGCTGGGCCTGGGGGTTCATCAACAGCAGGAGTCAGGCGCCGCCAGCAAGGAGACGCCCCAGAGAAAGCAGAATCATGGCGAGGGGCTTCCTGCAGGAGCTGGAGTCGGGAAGCCATGGTCAGGGATGCCCCAGGAAGCAGGGGAGGGGAGGAACAGCTCGCCTCGGGTCCCCAGCAGGGCTGACCCACCTCCCGGGAACCCAGAGCCCGAGGGAGCTTGGAAAAGGCAGCTAGTTCCCCGGTGCTGCGGGGTGGGGACGGACACGATCCCCAAACCTGCCTGACGCTGGCCTGGGAGAGGGTTGTTTTTGAACAAGAAATGTAAAAACACAGGTGACAAAAGAGAAATCAGAGAAATGGGATTGCATCAAGCTAAAAAGTATCTGCTCAGCAAAGGAAGCAATCGACAGAGCGAGGAGACAGCCTGTAGAAGAGGAGAGGATAAGCGTACTGTCTGCTGTCTGGGATATGCAAGGAACGCAATTAACTCCACAGGAATCAAAATCCAATTAAAACCGGGTAGCTGGCCGGGCATGGCGGTGCCCACCTATAATCCCAGGACTTGGGAGGCTGAGACAGGAGGGATTGCAGGTTCCCGGCCAGCCTCAGCAACTTAGGGAGGCCCTCTGCAACATAGAGAGACCCTGTTTGAAATAAAAAAATAAAAGCCAGCAGTGGTGGTGCATGCTTGTAATCCCAGTACTTGGGAGGCTGAGACAAGAGGATTGCAGGTTCGAGGCCAGCCTCAGTAACTTGGTGAGACCCTGTTTCAAAATAAAAAAAAAAATAGGGCTGGGTGTGTAGCTCAGAGGTAGAACACCGTTGGGCTCAATCCTCAACACCACACACACACATACACACACACACACACACACACACACACGTGGGTAAGTCGGTCGTGGTGGTGCACACCTGTAATCCCAGTGCTTGGGAGGCTGAGGCTGAGACAGGAGGAAGCCAGGAGACAGGTTCGAAGCCAGTCTCAGCAACTTAGTGAGACCCTGTTTTCAAATAAAAACTAAAATAGGGCTTGGGGTATAGCTCGGAGGTAGACTGCCTCTGGATGCAATCCCAGACACACACACACACACACACACACACACACACACACACACACACACACACCAAAGAGACAAAAAGTGATTAATGCCGGCCAGGACACAGAGGGATGGCAACTCTCACGTTGGTGGGAATGCCAGTCAGCACAGCCACTGTGCAGAACTGTATGGAGGTTCTTCAGAAAAGCAAAAAGAAAAGTAAAAATCAGTGTATCAAAGAGAGACCCGCACAACACGTTCACAGGAGTCAAGATATTGAATGGCCTACAGTATCCATCCATGACAAGTAGGTAACAGGAATATTACGCAGCCGTGGAAAAGGTGGAATTCAGCTCCGTGTAGCACACGGATGGCCCTGGAGATCAGCACAGCGATAACTGAAATGAGCCAGGCAGAGAAAGGCAAAGCGTGCGTGACCTGACCCCTGTGTGGAAGTTACAAGATCTGAGCTCAGAGCAGGGAGGCGGCTCGGGGCTCGGGAGCGGCTGGTTACCAGGACTGAGTCAGGAGGGACGGGCTCTGGCGGTTTATGACGCAGAAGGGCGAGTACAGTAGATCATGTGGTATGGTGTAATTCAGAATGGCTCAAAGGGGGGGATCCTGCACGTTCCTACCCCAGAGAAATGACAGCTCCTGCGGCGATGGATAACTGAAATATCCCAGGTTGATGATTGCACAATGTACAAGTGAACAAAACATCCCGCTGGACCGCACAGAGAGCCTGCCTGACACGCGGTCCCTCGGCAGACGGCAGGTGATGAGGCCAGGCCCACCTTCCCCGGTGCAGCTGCCCGGGAGGACAAGAGGCTGTGTCGTGTGACCCCTGCTGTGGCTCAGGGGTCACGCTTCACCGTCCTCAAGCCTCCTCCCGCTCTGGAAGGCCCTGGTCCTCCACCGCATGTTGGCAGCTGCCTTTCTATCGCCTTCCTGACGCAGAGGCGTCTCATTTTGGATCCAGCCCCGCCCGGGAGGGCCATGGCACACACCGGCAGAGCTGGCCCGTCCGCCTGCGCCGTGCGGGCTCCGTGTCCTCCGAGCATCCCCTCGCCCTCCTCCCAGCCCCGCCCCCTCACCGGCCGGCAGCACCGGGCCGCTCACTCTGCCTCGTTATGGGGCACGCTCTGCGCCAGCATTGCACACGTGGGGTCCCCCACCCCCCAACATCCTCCGCAGCAGGAAGGATGCGCCGGTTCCTAAATGTAAACCAGGGTGCTGCGTCTCCGGGGCCCGAGCCGCGCTCCAACGGCAGGTGCGGGATCTGAACCTCGTTCTATGTGACTCCGGGGGTCTGCACGACCCCACGCTGGGCCGACCAAGGCCCTGAGAGACACCGGAGTTTCCGTAAGGGAACAGCAACTGCAGCCATAATTATAGGGCTACTTGTTCCAGCACGCTGAAGCCAGAGAGGTTAAGCAACTTGCCTGAGGTCACAGAGCTGAGCCAGGCATTCTTGCCCTCGAATTTACACAGTAACTATCTCAGGAGGGATGGAAGGGTGCTCTCCTGGGGGTGGACCAAGACCCAGACTAGAGCCTAGGACTTATTCTGGTGCCGGACGATGAAAGTGAGGGTGACTCACTTGAGTGGCTCAGCCATGTATTAAAAAAAATAATAAATAAAGACATCTGTTACAAAATTAGCCATTTCCTGCTTCTCCTTTAAAAAACAGAAGCAGCCGGGCGTGGTGGCACACGCTAGTAATCCCAGCATTTGGGAGGCCGAGACTGGAGGATCTGAGTTTGAGGCCAGCCTCAGCTACCTAGTGAGGCACTCCGCAACTTAGTGAGACTCTATCGCAAAATAAAGAATAAAAAATAGGGCTGGGGGTATAGCTTGGAGGTAGAATGCCCCTGAGTTCAATCCCCAGTACCGAAAAAAAAAAAAGCCAGAAGCATCAGCACCAGGAGGATGGAGCTGAGGCTTGGTCAGAAACTGAGCAACCTAGCTGGGCGTGGTGGCGCACGCTTGTAATCCTAGTACTTGGGAGGCTGAGACCAGAGGATCCAGGTTCGCAGCCAGCCTCAGCTACTTAGTGAGGCACTCCGCAACTTAGTGAGACTCAGTTTCAAAATAAAGAATAAAAAATAGGGCTGGGGGTATAGCTCGGAGGTAGAATGCCCTTGGGTTAAATCCCTAGTGATGCAAAATAAATAAATAAATAAATAAAAAATAAAGAATAGAAAATAGGGCTGGGCCAGGTGTGGTGGCGCAGGCTTGTAATCCCAGCATTCGGGAAGCTGAGACCAGAGGATCCAGGTTCGCGGCCAGCCTCAGCTACTTAGTGAGGCCCTCCGAAACTTAGTGAGACCCTGTTTCAAAATAAAGAATAAAAAAATAGAGCTGGTGGTGTAGCTTGGAGGTAGAACGCCCCTGGGTTCAATCCCCAGTATTGCCCCCCCCCCAAAAAAGAAAGAGAAACCTCACTTGGCCACAGACCCCGCTGCGCTCTCTTGCCTGTCCCTGCAGCAGGGCTGCACTGGGCGGGGGGGTGGAGGCGTGGAGCTGGGGCTCGGCCAACAGGAGGGAGACGGGAAGGCTCAGGCAGAGCCAGGGGCCGGCCGCAGAGCTCTCACCACCAGCAGCGTGAGCCGCCACCTGCTTCCAGGGGGAAGCCAGGCCCATCCCTTGCGAGGGTGCCCTGTCGCCAACGGTTCCCCTGGGCAGGTGCCACCCCACCCAGGGACGCACGGTGTGGCTGGGGGCGGCCTGCCCACGCTGACCCTCTTTCCCCTGGACCCAGAACTTGAGGCCCAGATAACGCGCCCCACTCCAGAGACCCATAAACTGAGGCTTGAGGGGAAACTCAGCCACAAGGGCAGGTCGTGAAGGCCAAGGTCGGCCCGGGTCCGGGTGGCGGCTGCCTGCCCGCGTGAATCTGAGCACACAAGGTGGTGACGGTGACGAGAAATCTGGAGGCCGAGGCTGGCACAGCACCAACACCAAAACACCAAAGACAGAGTGGGAAGCCAAGCCGAGGCAGAAACAGCCGGATGAGCGACAGCCTTTTAACTGTGTGTGTGTGTGTGGGGGGGTACTGGGCATTGAACCCAGGGGCATTCTACCTCCAAGCTACACCCTTTCCCAACCCTTTTTATTTTTTATTTTGAAATAGTCGCGCTAAGTTGCCGAGGGTCTTTGCTAAGTAGCTGAGGCTGGCCTCAAACCTGCGATCCTCCTGTCTCGGCCTCCCAAGTACTGGGATTACAGGCGTGCACCACCGGGCCTGGCTCCTTCTTTCTTTAAACGCTTGTTTCAAGCCCACGGTGCTCTGCAAACACTTGGTGGTAAAGGAGCCCGAGGCAGCGGGCGGGTGATCCGGCCTCAGAATCAGCACTGGACGCAGGTGTATCTGGGGCACGTGTCTTGCCCTGCCTGCCTCGGTTTCCCCATCTATAAAGGGGGCTACGAATGGTGCTGCCTAGCAGGGCCTTCGGTGGTGTCCCATGAGCCCATCCACAGCAATCCTGGGCAGCATCTGCCTGGTGGCTACTGCTGACCTGGTGAGGCGCTCAACTATGACCCATGGGGAGGCTGGCCTCAGAACAAGAGGCTGAGGCTGTTCTGCACAGTTCCGTTTATGTCAAATACAACTTTTTTGTGTGTGTGTGTGTGTGGTATTGAGGATTGAACCCAGGGGCATTCTACCTCCGAGCTACACCCCATGTCCTATTTTTTATTCTTTATTTTGAAACAGGGTCTCACTAAGTTGCAGAGGGCCTCACTAAGTAGCTGGGGTTGGCCAAGAGCCCAGATCCTCCTGTCTCAGCCTCCCAAGTACTGGGATTACAAGCGTGCGCCACCACGCCCAACTTTAGTTAGAACATTTATAGCAAATACGGAGCCTGAGCGCAGAGCGGTGGCTGCCGGGCTCTGGGGCTGGGGCGTGGCTGCTTTGCCGGCATCCCCCTGGGATGGCTCCTGGGGACACCCAGAGGCCCTGGGGGTGGGCCCAGGGCGGGATCAGAGCCTGCTGCTGCCCGGGCCTGGGCCCTGGACTTCTTAGGGTCTGGGACTGTGAGAAACAAGTGTCTGTGGTTGAAGCCACCAAGTCTCTGTGTGTGTTTTGTTTTTCTTCTTTTTCACTTTTGTAGTACTGCGTGCTGAACCCAGGAACATTCTACCACTGAGCTATACTCCCTTTTATTTTTTTATTTTGAAACAGAGTCTTGCTAACTTACCACACACAGGCCTTGAGCCTGGGATCTTCCTGTCTCAGCCTCCCAAGCGCTGGGACTACAGGTGTGTGCTGCGCCCTGCTTTCTGTGGGATTTTTAAAAAAATAGCAGCCAGAGCCAGGCGTGGTGATGCACACATGTAATTCCAGTACTTGGGAGGTTGATACAGGAGGATCGCAGGTTTGTGGTCAGCCTCAGTAACTTAGCAAGGCCCTCAGCAACTTAGGAAGACCCTGTTTCAAAATAAAAAATAAAATAGGGCTGGGGGTGGGGGTGAGCGGTGTAGCTTGGGAAGGAGAATGCCCCTGGATTCAATCTCTAGGACCACATAAAAAAAGAAAAAAAACTAAAGTCAGGCATGGTAATGCATGCCTATAATCCCAGTACTTGGGGGGCTGTAACCGGAAGATCACAGGTTCAAGGCCAGTCCTTGGTAATTCAGTGAGACCCTCAACAACTTAGGGAGACCCTGTTATCAAAATAAAAAATAAGACTGGGGCTAGGCATGGTGGCGCACGCTTGTAATCCCAGTACTTGGGAGGCTGAGACCGGAGGACCTGGGTTCACGGCCAGCCTCAGCTACTTAGTGAGGCCCTCTGCAACTTAGTGAGACCCTGTTTCAAAAATAAAAGAATAAGCTGGGCGTGGTGGCGCATGCTTGTAATCCCAGCATTCGGGAGGCTGAGACTGGAGGATATGGGTTCTCGGCCAGCCTCAGCTACCTAGTGAGGCCCTCTGCAACTTAGTGAGACCCTGTTTCAAAATAAAGAATAAAAAATAGGGCTGGGGGTGTAGCTCGGAAGTAGAACACCCCTGAGTTCAATCCCTAGTACTGCAAAAAAAAAAAAAAAAAAAAAAAAAAAAAAAAAAAAAAAAAAAAAAAAAAAAGACGGGGGGTATAGCCTAGGGGAAAAAGGCCCCCGAGTTCAACCCCCAAAACCCCAAAAAAAAAAAAAAAAAAAAAAAAAAGACTGGGGGTGTATCTCAGAGGGAGCACGCCCCTGGGTCCAATCCCCAGTATTAGGTTAAGGGGGAGATCGGCGGAGGGAGACAAAGATTTCTCACTAACACCCAGTACCACCCCCCCCCACACCCACATCCACACACACCCACATACATCCACACACACACACACACCTGCGCGTGCACAGCAGGCTGGGCTGACCGACAGCTTGCAATGCTCCGTCCTGGGTTCATTTCCTGAAAGGCACACCCGGGGCTGCACCCTTGTGTGCCCCCCAAGTTGCTAGCTGAGGCCCTCACCGCCAGCGTGGTGGTGTGGTGTCAGGCGGGTGTGCCCTGGGGAACAAGGCAAGGTCACAGCCGGAAGGCGCCATCGCCATTGACGCACCAGGAAACAGGCTGGCCAGACACTGCCGGGCTGTGTCTGCACCTGACTCGGGGCCTGAAGACTGTGGGATAGGGTGGATGTGTGATGCTCCAGGCGCTGGCCAGAGCGGCCCTAGCCGGACTGCGCCGGTTCCCCAAGGAGGAAGAGGAGGAGGAGGAGGAGGAGGAGGAGCAGGAGGAGGAAGGAGACCAGCCTCTACCAGCCTCCGCCAGCCTCCGGCTCCCTTCGGCAGAGTAAGTTTGCTCACTGCAGAGTCCACCGTCACAGAGTGGGCTGGCCGGGCTGCACAGAGCTGGCGGGAGAGGCAGGTGCGGCTCCCAAGGCCTTTTTGTTCTGCACGGAGGCCCCAGGTCCTCTTTATCCCCAGAACATTCAGCTCATGACCCCCGCTGGCCTCTGAATCCCAGGGGACAGATGATCACACCATAATCCTCCCCTTGTCCCCTCTGCCCCAGCTCCTTCCCTTCCCCAGGAAAATCCGGGGCCCCGCCCCAGGAGCGTTTAAATCACACCTCCGACATCTCATTCACGGGGAGACCGTGTTCCTGCAGCTCCTGGAGCCGGGCTGAAATCAAATAACCCTCTTTGTTCTGCGTGGTGCTGACGAGCTGTTCAAACCCGTCATTATGCCCTAATTTCAGAAAATTGATCCCAGCAAATAGCTAAATGGGGCTCCACGTTGCTGAAGGTGACACGTGATTGGCGCCTTTGAAATGTCAGCCTTCTCAGGCAGGAGCGGTGGGAAGCCGGGGCGGCGTCACCAGGGAGGGAGGCCGGAGGAGGGAGGCCGGAGGGCTGGAGAGGGCAGCCCGGCCCCGCTGCCCGCAGGAACAGGTTGGAGGCTGCTCTCTCTATTGTGTGCGTACAAAGAACAGCTGGAGGGCAGGAAAGGGGTACAAAAGGAGAGGAGACTCCGGTGGGAAAATGATCCCTTCGAGGGCAAGAAAGGGGTAATTGAGTGAGGGCTTAAAAAAAAAAAAAAAAAGAAAGCCCCACGCGGCGCTGTCTGCTAATTGTACCTGACAGCCGGGCGGGCGCGGGACCAGGGCCGCTCTGGCAGGCTGGTTGGCAGGGGCGGACACACTCTCGCCCGCGAGGTCTCTCCTGCGGCGGCGGCCTTTTAGCTGGCTCTTTTTCTCTAAAGTGAAGGTTTTGTGGGCGCAGTTTGGCTTTTTCATGGTTTTTTTTTCCCTCCCTTTAAAGGGAGCGTGTCAACTGAAGCTTGCTTGGTTCTCAACGTGACGCCGGGCACATGTGGGGTGGGTCTCGGGGGAGTGCAGCTGGAGACGTGGGAAGGTCACAGAGAGTGGCCGGGCGCAGGGCACAGACCTGGCCTTTCCCAGTCTCCTGAGCTCCAGGCTCCTCCTGGCTGCTCGGCATCTTATTTTTTCTTCTTCTTCTTTTTTTTTTTTTTTTTTTTTTCCAGTACTGGGGATTGAACCCAGGGGCGCTATACCACTGAGCTACACTGCTGGCCCTTTTTTAAAATTTTGAAACGAGGTCTCACTAAGGTTGCTGAGGCTGACCTCCAACTAGCTATCCTCCTGTCTCAGCCTCCCAAGGACTGAGAAATAAGGTCTCACTAAGTTGCTGAGGCTGACCTCCAACTAGCTATCCTCCTGTCTCAGCCTCCCAAGGACTGAGAAATAAGGTCTCACTAAGTTGCTGAGGCTGACCTCCAACTAGCTATCCTCCTGTCTCAGCCTCCCAAGGACTGGGATTCCAGGTGTGTGCCAGGGCACCCGATTTGGCCCACATCTTTGAGGGCCAGAAGTAGTCAGTGCTCAATAAAGAGAGGCTATGGGAGCAGCCGGCCTCATCCTGCAGGGTGGTGAGGCGGATTTGGTGAACGCCATCGAATCCCCGTGAGTGCTAGTGAGACAGGCAGTGAGACCCTGTGTCCCTGCATTCCTGGCTTAGGGCACGCTCCTGTTCCCCTGAGAGGTCACCTAACAGGGACTAGGAGAACGTTTGCAGGGGGAGTATGACCAGGGCACTCGGTTGGACCTTGGAGGAAAACACACCAGTCTGTAGATCTGTGATCAATCTGTCAGCTGTGTGATGGGGAAGTCACTTAACCTGTCTGTGCCTCAGTTTCCTCATCAGAGGAAATAACAGGAGCTCTGCGGGGTCATTGTGGAGATCCCTGAAACAGCCTGTGTGGAATGCTTAGCCCAGGGCCAGCCACAGGGAAGGGTTCAACCCACCCAAAGGAACTGCTCTTTTCTGAAGGAGATGAAGTCACCGAACAGACAGAGGCGACAAAAGAGAGGTCAAAGTTGAGACCCAGTCGCCCAGGGCCCAGGCTGTGTGTCCACATCCCCCAAAGCCCATGCTTGAGTATATCAGCCAGCGCTACGTAACAAGTAGCACCGCTCGCACACCGGGCTCAGGCCCGAGAGCTTCATGTGCTGCGTGGCTCCCAGTAACCAGTGAGCTACACCATTGCTGCCCCTGCTTTACGAATGGGGAGCAGGAGGGACTCCCGGTGGGAGCAGGCGGGCAAGCAGCAGACCTGGAGACAGGGATGGGTGAGAAGAAAAGAGGACGGAGCCACAGACGAGGCCCACGCAGGGGACACCCAGCCGCGCTGAGCCGGACGGGGAGAGGGCCAGGCACGCAGCCTCTAGGGGCACGGTTCCAACTTGCACCCTCCCCGGGGATCTGGCCGCCTCTGTCTCTGGCTTCCAGCAAGGGTGGGGACGTGGTCCGGCGGCGCTGGTGCAAGAGGAAGCAGCTCGTTGCCCGGACTAGAGCAGGGGCCGAGGAGGACGGCCAGGTGCACCTGCCCTGCACACACCTGCCTCCATATGAGGCAGGGGCCCCCAAACGCTGGGTCTGCCATGACCTCCGCCCATCCACTGCCTCGGCCTGGCTGACCATTCTCTTACACATCAACAGGCAAAAGCTCAGGTCTGCCGGGTGGTGCAGACAGGCAGGAGGAAGACAAGACCCTGCCCCAAGCTCCCAGCCTCCTCTGAGTGGCTGCCCTGGTCAGGAGGAGCCCGAGGTAGAACCCCGGGGCTGGACATCGAGGGTCCCAACCGCCTTCTGCTTAGGGATGGGCCCTTGCCAGGTCTGCGGCTCTGAGACCTGCTGACAGGAAAGGGCGCACTGCGCCGCCCGGGGCCATGCCATTCTACCGCTGTTGCTCACGGCCGGCGTCCATCTGGGCGGCAGAGCCCCAGCCCCAGGACTGCTCCGAGCAAGGCAACCTCCTGGCCTTCCCAGGAGGCCCCTGGCAGAGTCAGAATAACCTTCATGCAGTGTAGACCTGGTGACCTGGGGGCAAAACCGGGAGCAAGGTCCTCGGCCAGCCCAGGTGTCTGCCCAGCAGGCCCCACCTCCCTGCAGACGCTCTGAGGCTAACGCCAGAGGAAGTGCTGGGACCTCGTTGTCACCGCCGGGCAGCCCCTGGGGCCCTGCGGGCTCCACTCACCCCAGAGGGCCATGAAGACGGAGAAGAAGACGGTGGCAGGGTTGTCGAAGAGGTGGCTGGCGCGGGCCGTGGCGCAGGCCGAGCTCATCTTCCAGTAGCTGCAGGTCTTGTCGCAGAGCGGGCACATGGTGATGTTGTGTCTCTGGTCGCACATTTCCATGCTGCAAGACAGGGGGGGTGGCCTCAAGTCCCTGGGTCGCCGACCGGAGCCCCTCCTAGGGCCCCAGCTGGGTGGCGGAGGCCCGCTTCTGCACACAGTGGAAGCCGGGGAGGTGTGCCAGCTAGCTGCGGCCATGCCCCTGCCCCCTCTCCCGGCGCTCCATGCCACCCGGGTCAGCCACACCGTGTGACCCAGGCTGCCCCCAATCTCAAGCTCGGCAGGACCCCAGGCTTGCTGAAGACCCTACCACCACCCTGCCACCTTAAAATCTCGAATGATGTTCAATATCATTAGCAATCAGGGAGATGCAAATCAAAACTACATTGAGATTCCATCTAACCCCAATCAGAATGGC
>PVLC010014331.1:0-39551 GCA_004027655.1 Graphiurus murinus
AATCCCAGCATTCGGGAGGCTGAGACCGGAGGATCCGGGTTCGCGGCCAGCCTCAGCTACCTAGTGAGGCACTCCGCAACTTAGTGAGACTCGGTTTCAAAATAAAGAATAAAAAATAGGGCTGGGGGTATATCTCGGAGGTAGAATGCCCCTGAGTTCAATCCCCAGTACCGCAAAAAAAAAAAAAAAAAAAAAAAAATTAAGACTATTGTTATTCTGAAAATGCCAACTACTCTGGGAAGGATGAAATAAAAGAAGGAAAGGAAGACAAATAAAACACAGACCCAAAATCTCAGGGTTCCTCGTTGGATGAAGATTATTATGCAATGAATGGGTTTATTGGAGAATTATTCCTGCCCTCATGAAATTATGTGTCAGGGAGATGAATCACAGACAGGGTCATTCTCCACCAGAATCTGGTGGAGATGTCTTTTGAAGGGGGTGGCCTTGGCAACAGTAAATTTTTCTCTAGGAAACAGGAGCGGTGGTTTGAACAAAGACGGTGATGAGGAGTGATGTTCCTTGTTTGAACACTAATCTACCTGAAGCTCCTGGATTTTTATTCCATGAATCCATAAATTCCTCCCTTTTGCTTAAGCCAGTTGATATAGTTTCTACACTCACATTTTTATTCATATGGTTATTTTGTAGAACAAGACTTGTTAAAAAAAAAATCATTGTGTCAGGTAATAGCCATTAGCATACACTGAAAACTAGGATGACCAACTCATCTGGTTTGCTAGGCCTGTCCTCATTTTAGCACCAGAAGTCCTTCATCCCAGGAACCCCCCTCAGTCCTTGACAGATGGAAACAGTTGACTAGAAAAGCTATCAATTGGAAGAACTATTCATGTTTTCTGTGGAAGAGATAAGACTCAAGGGAAAATGGGGGGGGGTGTTTTCAAATCACTGGAATGTTCTCACATGTAAGAAAAATAAAGGCTCTATGTGGTTCCAAAGGAGCAGAAGCAGAATAACTTGGTAGAGTCTGAGAAGGTGGTTGGGGATATTAAAAGGTAGGTGTTCTCATTATATAGACATATTTTCCCAATATATAACTATCTGAGGGTGGAACCAACTTGTCTTGGAAGGGGAATCCAGAATAGAGATCATATGGTCTTGCACAGCCTTAGTGGAATTGGAAACCTGGCTCTGCCCCTTACTATCAGCTGTGTGGTCCAAGCCTCTGTTTCCTCATCGGTGAGATGGTGACAGGAGTGGTGCCTACCTCCTCGGGTTGCAGTGAGGATTAAGTGGGGTGAAGCAGAGCAAATTCTCAGTAAGTTCTAGTTCCAGTTGTGCATTGCTTAACTAGAGATACATCTAGAGAAATGTTTCATTAAGGTAATTCTGCCATTGTACAATAATTAGAGAATGTACTTAAACTAAGACACACATAAATCACATTGATGTAGTCAGCAATGTGATTTTATGGCACTGTCATCATACATGTGGTCCGTTGTTGAAGAAAGTATTGTTCTAAGTGTTAATAGATGAGGAACTCCCTTGTCAGTAATAAAGGCTGGGTGATCTATGGTACATGTTCTAGAAGGATTTAGAGGGTAGAGGTCTGCAAAAGTGAAGGACTTTTACAGACTTCATTGAAATTTTCTTTCTAGGCAAAGATTCTGTTTTGAGTTGATTTTGTGTACAAGATGTTGCTGATAGGGCCATTTCAAAGATTGATGTTTGCGATCGTTTTTGACAGACTTTCCTTAGAAAACTCTTAAGGGCTTCTTTAAAACACATTTTGCTGAGCTTTAAAATGAGAAGCATCTATCTGCTCTCCGCTATCTAGACCTGGGGTTATTTCTGCCCTCAGCTACTTTAATGAAGTTGTTAGAGTGACAAGGTGAGTTACTGGCTGCTCGGGTCAGAGAGTCTCTTCGGCCATAGCCCTGCTAGGAAGCCACCAGTCATGGGACATCTGTCTCCTCCATCTCCTGCTGGACCCAGCTCCAGGGGCTCAAGGACTGTGTGCAGTTTAATTACAGCAATGTTTCAAGCCAATGCAATTGCTGGGAGGATAAAGCATTATTATTTTTTAATTTAAAAAAGGATTTTGTATATTTTAAAAATTGAGATATAGATTTCACACAGAAAAGTGAGCTCATCCTAAATGTGCATTTCAATGATTTTTTTTACAGTGGCATATGCCCATGTAAACATCAGCAATATCAATATACAGGACATGTTCTTTACCTCAGAAGATTCCTTTATGCTCTTTCCTCTTGATGACACCTGTCCATCTGCCAGAGGTAACCATGGTTCTGACCTCCAAACCCATGGATCAGTTTTGCTCTTTCTTTTTCTTTATATAAATAGAATTATAGAGTAGGTGTGCTTTTACTCAACCTAATTTCTGAGATTCATCCATGTTTTAGTGTGCATCGATAGTTTGTTCTTTTATATTACTGTGCAACCATCAAATGTACATCTAAATTATGATTTTCCAAAGTTAAAAACGTAACTCCTATACAAATACAAATTGACTACATGTAAAAGATTTGATTCAACTCACCAACTAATGAGTTGAGTCAGTGGAACATCAAGAACAGGTTCGAGTGAGAATTTGACTTACTGAGATTTATATCCTATGTTAGAATTTGTTCATGGTATTGTAAACAGGAATCCTTTTCATTGCTATGAACAGGAGACCTTTGTTTCACTCTTGGTATTCTGTAACTTAACTTCTGACTCTCCACAGTTTTGAAGTTGCTTAGTTGATAGAAAAAAATGTGTGCCCCCACCATGACCACTCAGATAACCTGAACCTGGAGAGTCTTCTAGACCATACCTGCATGGAAAAAGATATCTAGAACTCTCTGGTCATTTTTATGTCTTAGAAAATGCTTTCTGATAATATTAGCACACCTCAATCTATTTATCCACTTGCTTGCTGAGGAGCATTTGGGTTCTTTGCAGTTTGGAGTTATGATCACTTTGAACATATGCATTCCCTTCTCTTGGGCATCTACCAGGAGCAGAATTGCTAGGTAGGCCATAGAAAAATTGCATATTTAGCTTTTGATGATATTTGAAAACACTTTTCCAAAGTCTACACCATTTTAGACTCTGGCCAAATGTGTATCATAAGTCCAGTTGCTCTACTTCCTTTCCAACATTCGGTGGCATCAGTCTATTTGGTTTTATCCATTCACAGTCTGTGCAGAAAACGTATCATCTAAGTCAGAACTTTTCACACTTCCATATGCATGAGAATTACTTGAGATGCTCACCTGAAGGTGAGTGGAAAGGTACAGCTCACCATCTGAAGTTTTGATCTGAACTGAGCTCAAATATCTTAAATTGCTGTTAAGCTCTTTACTTTTAAGCAATTATGTGCCAATATTGTGTAATCTGTGAGTTGTTATTTTCCTCTCTTCAAAGTACATCACAGCAGGAACCCAGATCAGCTAAAATTTTTTGAATGAAGTGCAAGGGTAACAAACATCCATTATCTCAGTTTTCAGAACACTTCTCCAAGTTGAGTCTTGGTTTTTCCATTTTATAAATATGGAGACTGAGTCTCTGAGAGAGGAGGACATTTGACCAAGAAGTTAAAATGGAAGAGAAGCACTTAGAATTGAGGATTTTCTCATCCTCTATTGGAGATTCTTCTAATATGCCTAAGAGTTTGACATTTTTTGTCCCTTATTTCCACTAACAGAGCCCTTCTTTCTCCAAGATGAAGTCTTAGATAAAACCCAATATATAAAACAAATAATACAAAAGCTGCTGGGGTATAACCAAAGTCCCAGAGGACAGCAGCTCACCTGAGTGAATCTGAGTCTTGGTATCTTCCTATTTCCACCTGCCACAGACTTGAGATCCTTCACAGTACCCTGTGATAAGAGCTTGCAACCCATGGAGACCCCGGGATCTCTCATAGGCCCTGAGTAAATGCACAGTGTACAGCAACACTCTTTGATTGCTTAAGAAAATACACATTCCTAAATTCTGGAGTCTCTCTTCCTTAAACTCAAACATAACCTGACAGCAAAATGTAACCTGGGGAGCCTGCTATTTGGAAAGGCAGTAGTTTTATGGAACAACTGGAAGACCTTGTGGCACCTTGAACTGGGGTTCCAGTGGCAGTGGAGCCTCTTGGGGTTTCAAGGAAAAAAGGCAAGTGATAGAGGACGGAAATATTTTTTCACAAGGGGATTTCTTTCAATGTCTAAAAGTATCCAACCCTGCACTTCGGCATTCCCTTGCGCTCAGATGATAAGCCAGTCCGACCTCTCACCATTCTTCACCACTGTCCTTTTTCTGTCCAACGTGTGATCCTGGACTAATCATTTCCCATTTCTCATCCTCAGTTTTCACATCTGTAAGATTGTATCAATGACTACTGAGGGGAGAAGTGAGGACAACAGCAGATGCGTAGTGCCCATGAAGGCTCCGGGCCCTTGAGAGAAGCTCAGTAAAAATGCATTTCCTTCCTTGGCACCCTGTTGAGCAAAGGAGCCTCCTACAGATCCACCAGCCATCATCAAAGTATGTTATGGTGATAGAGGTGTGTGACTGACTCTCTGCTTTCCTTTTGGAATGAGATGAGCCACACCACACTCCAGCACAAGTCCAAGGGAGAGAACAAGGATGACATCAGTAAGAGGGACTGGAGAGAAACATATTTGTACAGCGATTTCTGTAAACACAGGAGGATGAGATCACTGCACCAGCTATTTCAGGAGCAGCAGCAGCACCCCAGCTAGATAGAGGGGTAGGTATCTGGAAAGTTACAATTTTAGCTGACTTGTAATAATGAAAATCACTAAAATGTATCGAGCTCTTACTATGTGACAAGTATTGTGCCATTTGTACGCATTATCTCATTGACCCTCCCATCGACCCTGTAGATAGGTGCCACTGCTGTCTCCTCTTCAAGATAGCAGATTGGCATGATGCACCTTCTCCAAGGTCACTCAGCTAGCAAGCAATGCAGTGGTGCTCACCTGGGATCACATCACAGTACTAGTTAGGGTACAGTTTGGTGGCTACAACAGAGGTTGGGATATAGCAATTTAAACAAATCTTAAGTCCATTTTTCTCATGCATTGGTCCTCATATTAGCTGACAGAGACCGGATTCCTTTGATCTTATCACTCTGCCATATCTAAGGTGTTGTTCTTTCTGCACCATCCATGAAGATTCACCATTAAATTCCATCCTGGGAGGAAGAAAGGTGCTAAGAGGAAGAAAAGATGCTGGGCCCTCATAGTAAAGAAAGGAGTATGTTATGGTTTGGTTTTTATAGTTAGAAATAGAATGTTACCTGAAAAGCTTATAAATTGGTGCTGCAATCTCATCAGTGGTTGTAATCTCATCATGAGGGCAGTAATCTCATCTGTATATAAATCCTTTGTTGAGGATTTATCTGGGTGGTAACCTAGACTAGTGAGATGTAGCTGGAGAAAGTGGGTCCCTGGGGGTGTGGTCTTAGGGATTGTGCTTGTGTCTTAGAATTCCCTCGCTTGATCTCGCTCTCTTGCCTCCAGCCTCCATGATAGGAGGAGCAGAGCCCACGTGCTTTTCCTTTCTCTGCTTCCTTTAGCCATGCTGAGATCCAGATTCCAGCCTTATGTGGACTGAACCCAGAATTTCCAAAAAAAAACCTGTGAACAAATACATCTTCCTTCCTCTAGCTTGTGTGCCTTTTGGATTGTAGCAGTGAGAATGTGGACTGAGACATATGAAGTGTCCCACAAAGGCTTCTGTGTTGAAGGCTTGGTCCCTGATGCAGACAGGTAGAGAGGAGGGGCTTTGGGAAAGTGACTGGATCATGAGGGTGCTGACATCATCTGTGGGTTACTGCACTGATAGCTAAATGGACTCTTGGAAGGAGGTAGAAACTGTAAGAGGTAGAGCATGATTGGAGGGTGTAGGTCACAGGGGCGTTCCTTTAGGGACTATGTCTTGTCCTTGACTACTGATACCTCCCGATCTATCTATCTATCTATCTATCTATCTATCTATCTATCTATCTATCATCTATCTCATCTCTTCTCTTCTCTTCTCTTCTCTTCTCTCTCTCTCTCTCTCTCTCTCTCTCTCTCTCTCTCTCTTTTTCTTTTCCTCACCTTCCTGGATGTATGTGCTGAGCAGATTTCCTCTGCTATGCTTTTCTATCTTAATGTTCTGCCTCACCTAACACCCAAAGCAATGGAGTCAGCCAGCCATGGACTGAAACCATGAGCCAAAGTAGCATTTCCCTTCTTTAAGTTGCTCTTGTCAGGTATTTGGGTCACGGCAATGAAAACCTGGCACAGAATCTCAGTGGATATCTGGCACTCTATGCCACAGTTACCGAGCTACTATACCTTTTATGGAGAAGTACTAGGCAGAGTATAACTAGGAATTTACCAACCAAGACAAAGCATTGTCTTCAGCATAAACATTTACAAGTACCTACCCTGTTTAAGGAAGTGTATGACTTATGAGATATAGCCCTGCAGCCAAAGGGATAGCAGGAGTTGAGAACCTGCTGCATACGTGCGGTCTCCCTGGGCATTCCCCATCCACCACGTCATACAGTTGTCTTAGTACAACTCTTGGGAGATGTGGACACTAAGGCTCAGCAAGATGAAAAGTGCGATGGTTTGGGTTTGGAATGTTCCCCAAAGGCTCATGTGTTGGAAGCATGTCCCCAGTACAACAATATTCAGAGGGGAAACCACTGATTCAGTACTGACTCACCAGTGGATAAATCCGTTGAAGGATTAATAATTGTAATGGGTTTACTGGGTGGTAACTTAAGCAGGTGGATCATGGCGGGAGGAAGAGGTGCCTGGGGGTATGGCTTGGGTACTACAGCTGTTCCTGGTCACTTCCTGCCACTCTCTCTGTTTCCTGCAGCCATTGAATTGAGCTCGGCTTTCCCCCACCATGCCATACTGCCATGATGTCTTCCTTGAAGCCAGCTGAGTATGAACTGTACTTCTGAAACCACAAGCCAAGTAAACTTTTCCAGATTGTTCGCGTCAGGTATTTCAGGCACAGTGAAGGAAAAGCAGGCTACAATAAAGTGGCTTGCCTCCTTCATGTGTTTAGTAAATGGTCAAGGTTCAAAACCTCAGCAGGTGGCCCAGGGCAGACTGCTTAACTTATCAGTACCCAAGTGGAGCTGCCCCTCAGGGTTTCTGTGTGCCAGGCACACTCTAATGCCATCCAAACCCTTGGCACAGAACCTGACGCTTCACAAGAACTTAGACGCTCCGCTTGTTGATGCGGCTAATACCAGCCAGCCCTAGTAACATCTTTCTACTCCACCATGCATCCGACCCTGATCCACACTTAAGAGATGTTGTATCAGGAATACAGAAGGTGAGGGAGGTCCACGGAGTGGATAGAGTCCTGTTGATTCTGGAGCCTAAAATAGTTTCATAAAGAACTGGGGCTCTCACTGGATTTTGAAAAAAAAAAAAAAAGGTAGGATTTTAATAGGCAGAAGGGGGGCCAGATGAAGAAGTCATTCCAGGGAAGGAGACTGGCTTAAAAACAGACATGAGAAAAAAAAAAAAAAAAAAGAAGCAAATCAGTGAAAAGTGTGGGTGAGAGAGCAAGAGGGAAACGGGCAGGAAAGCTGAGGTGGGCCACAGCGCAGAAGGAGGCCAGCCTTCTACCTGACGGCAATGGGGAGCCCAGGAAGGTTTTGATCAGCGCGGGGCCTGGGAAGGTTGCCATGGCAACAGCGCTGGGGAGACAGACCCGGAGGGTGGAGAGGCCTGGGCTCGCTCGCAGGGTGCCCTGGTGTAGGGAACAGGTAATGAGGAGAGAGCTGTGGTTTGGGAACGCCTAGGAGGGAACAGACAAGAACAATGTGTCCGGGGGGGGGGGGGGGGGGGGGGGGGGGGGGGGGGGGGGGGGGGGGGGGGGGGGGGGGGGGGGGGGGGGGGGGGGGGGGGGGGGGGGGGGGGGGGGGGGGGGGGGGGGGGGGGGGGGGCAGACAATCACAGTGGCTTTGTGTGTAGAGGGAGAAGCAGACCCAGCACGGCGGCTGGGATACTGGAACGCACTCTCTGGAGCACAGGCTTTCCAGTAATGTAAGCCTCCTAGTGTGTGTTATGATGAGTTCTGAATTATTTCTGTCTTTTTTTTTTTAAAGCTGGTTTTGGTTAGATCTTGAACTACTCACTTATTCCCTTATTCATTTTTTCAGCCCTGTGTCTATACTAAGCAAGTTCCATCAATAAAGAGATTATGCCTGCTTTAGACAACATTTCTATGAGCAGGGTACAGCGTAGGCTACGATTTTTGGGAAATGGCAAAGAGGCTTCATGGTGAAGGGGAAATTAGCCTACTTCTAATTTCTTGCTCTGTCCTCTTCAACCTAAAACTTTACATCTCATGATACAAAATGGCTGTTCTGGCTCCTGCTGTCATGTCTATATTCAACCCCTCAGGAAAAGGAGAAAGAAAGGAAATGTGTCCCCTTCCCTTTTAAAATAATAACACAAAAGAAGATGCCCACATGACTTCCATTCACATTCCATTAGCTGGACGTTATTCACCTGATCATAGAACTCCACAGGTGGCTGACAAATGCCCATGTACTCGATTTTTATGAAAACCTACCACAATGGAAGAAGGAGATTTGGGCCAAAAATACAGTTTCTGCTACTGTTTTGTATCTACTGTGCCTTCTACCATGTAGGCAACTCAAGGGGACTTAAATTTTTTTATCAAATGAATGAAGGACATATGAGATATTGGAGATACCAAGATAAGAAACATGCTTTCTGTTTTCAGGGAGCTTTTAGTCTAGATTGGGGGATTGGGAAATACAGAAATGAAGTGGTCTGTTGGAAGGGATCACAGCCTTGGTAGAGCAGTGTAATCATTTGTGATGGAGAAAAGTCAACAAATCCACCAGGACAGGCAAGGTCAGAAAAGACTTCACCCAGAAGATGACATTCAGCTGAGTCCGGAAAGATGAGTAGATGTTTGCTTGCTGTGCCAGGTGAGGGAAGCCATTCAAGGACAAAAAAAAGAGCTTGTACAGACAGAAGGTTTAGCAACCACCTGGTATACCTGGGGAGGAGAGGCATGGGCAGGAGGGGAGGATGGAAGAGCAAGAGAAGAAGCAGAGCAGGTGGGTGAGGGCCAGTCTTTATCTCACAGGACATAGTGGCTACTGGGAGTGCCAAGCACAGATGTTCGAAGGAGCTGGGGTATGAGTGACATAATTACATTTTTACCAGTGGAAAATTGCGTGGATGGAATGCAGTGGAGACGAAAAAGGAGTTGGAGGCAAAACTTTGGCAGAAGCCTAGCTTTGTTTCCTAGACACTAATTCTTGATGCAAACAACGTTCCATTATCTATTTCATAAATACAGCTAGGAACATCTTTATTTGAAATCGATTAAAGTTGCAGTTGAGTTTTTAAAGACCCGGGCTAATTGATTTTTTTCCCCCTTCCTATCATCAGTTTTTCTTCTGGTGTCCACATTTTTACCCCTGTTTGCTTCTGCCTCTTCTGCTGAAGTCTGGGAACTGAGATTCTGGGATGCATAGGGTGCCCTTGGGAAGGTCTACTGCCTTCTGCAAGTGAGCCAGTTACAAGTGGGTTGGCAGAGAGGCACGCCAAGGCTCCTTCCAACAGAAACTCTATGCTATCAGAAAGAGTCTGTGGCATCCAAGCCACAGAAAGCTGGAGAAGTAAGGAATCCAAGGGATCGCCACCTGTCTCATGTAAGTGTGAGAAAGCCAGGCCAAGAGACATTCAGTGGTGCACCCAAGACCAAGGTCACCCAGCTAAGTGGCAACAATAAAACCAGGGCTGGGACACAGGTGTCTGTCAGTTCAAGTTCTTCTCCAGGAACAGGATCGCATTTCACAGGCTGGATGAGCACCTGTCTAGCCTCTGATCTTCCCTGATCTTTTCTATCTGTCAGTTACAGCATGCATATTGAAATAGTGACCCCATGATTTCCTTTCAGTTCTAAATTTCTATGACTTGTGGAGTCTACCACAAGTGTATATTTTGCAGATATTTCCCTGTTAATGCAAAGACACCATGCAAAATATGTGCTCAGTCATTTCTTTACTTAGAACTTTCCAGTCTTGTAATTTCATGAGCGGCATGCTGAAGGCCACCTGGCCACTTTCCCATGAGGACTCAAATCGACACCGCCAATAATCTCAAGTCTGTGTCACATGACTGCTTTCCATTTTTGAATCATGAATAATGCATGGGAGAAGCTCTTTGTATAACAGTGGGCCCTTCTGATTATTTCTTCAGGATGGATTCTGGATGAGGAATTCTCCTCCAAGATATCTAATATGCATGTAACATTAACAAAGCTAAGATCTTGATTTACTGATTCCCCAGTTTCATAACACACACACCACCCTATACATACATACTATATGCACATGCAAAGTACACACATACTACACACATGTTGCACAGTGTGTACACAGTACATATACACCATACTATATGCACACCACAGTAGACACACACATACTACATGCACACACCCACTACACACATCATACTAGTTACACCACATTGCTTACTGCACACACATTATACACTGGACACACAATCTACTCACACATCACACTACAGACACACACGTCCTGTTTTGCTCCTTTTTTACTCTTATTCTTATCAATAAATGATGTCACATTGTACCTGTGGTGCCAGCTGTCCCTGGTTTCCTCCTGCCCGCCCTGGCATCAGCCTGCCAGCATGCCCCTTCAATTCTGTCTGCACTGTGTAAACCCTAAAGCTGCCCTGGTCTCCTGGTCTCCAGTGTTGCTGCCTGGGTCTAAACTGCTAACATTTCTCCTGTCTCCAGAAGTGGCCCCAACATCTCCTGTCCCAGCTGACCCAGCAACCCCCATGCAAGTCACTGGAGAAAAGACTATCTCCTGGGAGCTCCATTGCAATTCCTGACCCAGAGACTCCCTGTTGCTTTGCAGCACTAAGTTTGGAGTGCTGGGTTACATGACAATGGAAAACAGCAAGTAATATTTTATGTCCATGTTCACATCTTGTTCTGACCACCGATCTCCCTTACTTGAATTTAGGCTTTCAGAATATAGGAATTTCTGTCTGTTTTATGGGTGGCTATATCTCAGGCACCTAGGAGAGTAAATGGTATATCATACTATGCAATAATAAACTATTAAATGAACAAATAAAAGAGCTTTTAAACATATACTCAGAAATAAAGGAAAAGAGAAAGTTAGCTCTTAATCTTCTAGCCAGAACAAAGACTAAAGCATGAAGGTCACAACATTCCCAATGACTGAAGATATAATTGTATGGGGTGTTTGGAAAAGCTTAGACGTTTCTGGAACAATTTACTGCAATGGCTTTTACTCTTGTCTTCCCCCATGATCTTCCTAGATGGTGAGAGAGTTTCCACGGTTTGGGTCATATCTTATCTCATTCCTTGCCAAGCCTGGAAGATCCTAGAAACTATTAGCCGCTCCAAAAATATTTCAGTGAATGAGATCTTATGTATTCAACACCACAGAGCCAAGTTTGACATCCGTGCAAGTAATACAAAACTGAGCTCTTGATTTGGAAAGGAAAGGATCAGCTAATTAATATGCAATGTCAGCAGCCTCCTATATTTTATGGTACAAAACAGAACTGCATGTCCCTTGGCCCAGTCAATTTCCTGTTTATTATCACATTAGACCTATTCCAGGGCAGATGGAAAATTTGAAGGGCATCTCCAGTCATTAAGACAGGCATACATCTTTCAGAATTGCGCCTGAATACATAATACTCCCCATTAACATTTTTAGAAATTAGGGTTCATATAACTTCTTGATTAAGCGGGAGCCCTTTTGTTGCATAACTCTGCTTCTTTCTGTTGGTGATTTGGCTCTCCAGACCTGTAGCCCTGTGGTCTAAATCCCTGTGGATGTTAGAGTCTGGCATTTGAGCCAGGTTCTGTCCATAGTCCTGTCTGTGTTGGCTCTCTCTCTGACCTTCACTCTGCCTGAGTGTTTTCCATCATTGGTTAATGAGGAGAACAATGGTTTTAGCTCCTATGTGTGGCCTCAGTCTTGGATGTTTCCCCTGTCTTTGTCAGAGCAGCAATAAGAGGTGGTCCTGGCATCTCTATTTTGTCCACAAGGAAGGCACAGTTGCCCTCTAAGCTGCTCAAAGTCACAGGCAGAAAACAACAGGGCTGGAGTTTGAACTTGGAGTTGGTTTGACTTCAAAGCAAGTATTCTTCTGACCTTATTTTGAAAGGAATGGAAGCTGAAGTGACATTTAAAGAGCTGCTGTGATGTGCCAGGTACTGTATCAGGGGCAGTAAAGCCACCTTGTAGAGTATACATTTTTATTCCCATCCCATGAATCAGGAAACTATGACTTAGGACTATTAAGTCATTTCCCCAAGGTTAAACAGCTACTAATTAGTGGATCCAAGATTCATATTTCATTTGTTAGAACCCAGATACCCAGTGCTCTTTAAAAAATAAAAATAAAAAAAGCACAACAAAAACAAGACCCTCAGCGTTAGCTCATGGAAGGTTTTCATCTGTGCAGCTAGGGTTCATTTGTGGGGTGTAGCCTGGCAGAAGGTGAACTAACAGAGGCAGAGGTATCATGTGGCTTTGATGAAGTCTTTGAACCTTTCCAACTCTCAGCTTCTCCTCCTGTGAAATGGGTTTATAACACTCTTCCTCCCCACCCCACAGAACCTTTGGAAGACCAACTTCGGAACTGAATAAAGAAATGATCTGTCTCAAACCTTCACTATACAGATAAGGATAGTACATCCCTGAGGCGCCATGAAGCTTCTCCAAGCTGCTCACTCAACCATGACCAGGACTGGACCAGAGCCCCCAAGTAGGAGCCTCTACTTCATAACAAATGTGGAACTCTCACATACATGAATGAATGTGTGTCAAAGATTTTCATCCACGTCATCAGTAAATGAGAGAATCAGTCCTATGTTAAGACCAATTCAAGGGAGATTTTGAAGAACAGAAAGAAGACAAACAGGGATGAGAAAATAAATTTGCTAAATGAGGTTAATATTCTAAAGAACATAAAATGTAGTGGTCGGCATTATCTTTTTTATAGAGCACAGACCAATTGTCTCTCTATTGTACAAAACTCACACTGCTATCAATTTCTACAAGCTTCTCCCTGCAGAACTGTCAAATAGCATTCTCAATAGGAAGTCAGTCAAAGGTGCAGACAGACCTGTAGAATCAGATGATTTCTAGAAGGATTTTGGTATTCCGCTGAAAGAACTACAAATAATGTCTTTTGCCAATTGCCAATATTTTCTTAGACAGAAAGTGGTAAGAGTTTGAGTACTTTTCATCATAAGTGTCTCCTCCTGGGTCATGTTCTCCTCAGAGTGGGGAGGACTTCCCAATGAGCAAGCACAGAATGTGGTCCTCTTAGGAGTGGAAGTGCCTCATCTTCACTTCTGCAAGTTATGGAAACAAAGCCAACATTAGTGGGAAGGGTTGTCCTCTTGTGGACACAAGGGAGTGAATATTTGCTGATCAGTAATTGCCCTCATGATTTTCAGTCCATATCAGGTTGTGCTAAAGAGGCGAAAAATCTGGACAGAAAGAAAGTCACTATGTAAACACAGACTCTTACATACAGAGATCCTGGTGTGACCATTTGACCCTTTTCCAAAAATGAAAGAAAATACGGTTAGTTGGTCAGCCCAAGGTCAACTTTGGAAATAGATGTCCACCGATGCCTGGTTTTGTGACATAATTTTCCAATAGTGGGGTGACTGTTATGGGACTATTTTACCTTCATCTGAGTGTGTCAAATGGGTACCAACCACTGAAAGTCAGTTGAGAAACATGTTTCTTTAACAGGGCACATCTAGGTCTTTGGACTTGCAGAATTATACCTGGGGGATACAAAATGACAGAATTACTCATCCTGATCATGGCTTTTACTCAAATAATTTGAAGACATATTTTAAATTAAATAACAGTGATGATACATCTTGCTATGGTACATGAAGACCATAAATAGCATATTTTAATGAATTATTTAAATTTATTTTTCATTTTTATTCTTGCTCCAAATAATAGGAAAAACACTTTATAAAGAAAGCAACCTAAGAGGAAGAATGAGAGACAATGAAGGTTTCCAGTGTGCCTTGACAACTGCTTAGGGTATTTCCCACAAAGAAAGCTTAGGATGAGGGTAGGAAGTCAGAATCATGATACGGATATTCGCGAACAGGGCCTGTCCACGCGTGGCCCTGTGTGGCACCTGGGTAAGGGGGACAGATAGGGATGTGCTGCTTTCCCAGAATTAGGCACCTGAGTCTCCTCTTTTTTTGTCTTCTGTTTTTAGTTTTTTCAATTCCAAATGATGCACACTGTCTAATTTAAGGATGTGTTATTTAAAAATTTATCCTTGTTTGTTACAGATGTTTAACAATTCATTTGTTTATTTTAAAAATTCACTCAGCCGTAAAGAAGGACAAAATTGTCACTTGCAGGAGAATGGATGGAATAATAAGAGAATGTTGTGCTAAGTGGGTTCAGCCAGTCTCAGCAAGTGAAGGGCCCTGCCTATGTCCCCCCTCCTGTGTGGAATCGAGGGGGAAACCAGGACACACAAGGGACTTCAGATAGATGAGCAGAGGCACCAGTAGAACACAGGAAGAGGGCTTGGGGAGGGATTGGTTGTTTTCCACGGGGCAGGGAAGGGGAGAACTCAGTGATGAAGGAAACAGTTCAAACAATCCTATGGACATTCTTGAAGCTATTGATACCAATTTCAATGGTATGAACAGGGAGGAGGAAGAGGGAGCAGGGGCAGGATCTGTAGGGAAACACACTGGGGGCTATGTGCAGTACATTTTGTCACACTGCAGTTCAAGATGACGTATGGTTACAGCACACTAATAAAAGTGTATATATATATTTTTAAAGAGTCTCCTCTTTCTGTGAATTCTTTCTGTTCTTCCTCTTCCTCGTTCTTCATCATCCCTGCGTCTACCATTTATGAGTTGCTCCCTCTTGTGGTAGGTGCTGTGCATAGCACTTTATGTAAGATCCATGACTTGTGCGTTCATCTGTCTAGTCCCCTGGAGATGCAGGATTTGCAAAGCCTGGTCCAGGGATTTCCACTCATGAGGTCTTTTTGGGTGGTCTCAGAAAGCGTAAAAGTTAAGATCTATTTCAAAGGGAGCCCTAGCTCAAGATCAAAGAGTCTCCACTTTTCCTTTGAGAAGGAAAGGACTTTTTTTCATTTATTTTTTTTTTCTCAATCAACTTGAGCATCAAAAGAAAAGTGAAGACATGACTAAGTTCTGAATAATTCAATATCATCTATGTGTTAAATCATCTTGTCTTTCAATAATCTTCTGAAGAAGTTATTATTATGGAGATGACATGCAATACTAGGATAATAATGATAATAATGATAATAATAATAATAATAATAACGATAATAATAAATGAAGTTCAATGAGACTAAAGATGGGCTACACAGCAGTGGGAATCTGGAGTCAGGAGCCAGTTGTGATGTAATGATAAGGACTTTGGGTGTCTGGAGTTAGCTATGAACCTCACCCTAATCTACGTGAGGCAGATACTACTCATATTTCCATTTCCCAGAAGAGAAAATTAGGTGTAAGAGAGCTGGCAGAGCTTCTCCCAGGCTGTTTAGAAAGCTCCAATATTTAAAAAAACTAAAAAAGAAAAAAAAAAGCAAGAAAGCTCCGAGGATTAAAACCTACTTGGGTCTTCCAACACCCAAATCTGCCCCCAGGTAAACACCTGGATATTAGCATCTTTTGTGATATTAAAATTACCCAGGGAAATTTTTTTATTTCAACATGAAGAGCTTTCCAATAGCTGGAGACACCATTTTCTGGGCTTTGGAGAGAAATCTGGGTTTGAATAACTACTCAGCTATTGTTCGACAACTCTGGGGAATCCACATACATTCCTGCATGTCTGTTCCTGTAACATCTACTTCATTGGGTATCTGCTACAACCCAAGAAGGTGAAGAAGGAAAGATGCTTAGGGCAGGATCTAGCCACAGAACATATCTGTACTAAGTGATAAGTACATTGTTTATTCAACAATGGGATGTGGAGAGGAGGGGGAGGTAACAAGTCCCCTGCTCTGGAGAGGTGCAAGCAGAAACCAAATGACTTCTAGAGTGAACTCAATTAACATTTTGCAGGTGAGATTCATGACCCCTCTGTGGAATGTGAAATCACTGTGGTGGGTTCAGGTGGGCTGAATTATACGGACCCCTCCCTGAATGTCTGTGGAAGCTTGAAGGCCCAGGACCTTAGAACATTGACTGTATTTGTTAACAGAGCATTTGAAGAGGCAACTGGGTCAAAACCAGGCCATTAGAGGGGACCCTAATCCAGCTGGTGTCCTCATGAGAAGAGGAAGTTAGGACACACAAGGCAGCAGCAGTAATAAATACACTCAGAGGAAAGCGCACGTGAGGACGCAGGGAGAAGGCGCCATCTGTGCACCCAAGAGAGACCAACCCTGCTGACACCTTGATCCTGGATACCCAGCTTCCAGAATGGTGAGAAAGTAAGTTTCTGCTGTTCAAGCCACCCATTCTGTGGAGCTTCATTGTGGCAGCCCTGGAAAGCTAATAAGGTTGACAATCAGCATTTTACAAAATAAGAAATAGAAAATACAATTTTGGTTAGTTAAATGCATATTGCGTAATGTAGATGGGATTGTGATAGAAAATCCTGGCTACTGTCATAAAAGGTGCATCAGTATTGGGCCTGATAGCCAAAAGTTCTCTTCTAAGTTGGATATAATAGTAATAATTAACATGGCAATGTTTATATTATATTCATGTTATATCATATGGTGTCATTATACAATATTCACATTATATCACTTAATATGTAGCAAGTGCCTCCACTTGCCTATGTTTGACCGATGTTGACTCCCTTAATCCGGATGCATCCCTTCAAGGTAATTAATATTGCTCTTACTTCACAGGTGAGCTGAGTCTGGTTATTTAACCTTCCCAGGGCCAAACACGTGTCCTTTCTCAGGGACACGATTCCTACCCAGAGCAGGCTGTCTCAAAAGCCTCAGTTCTCCCTGTCCAGTTACTTAGCACCCATCCATCAGCTTCCCTTCTGCAAAGAATTCTGGGAAGGAAACGAAGAAGACCTTGGATTTAAGAGAATCTGTGCATGTGACTGGCTGGGGGTACAATGAGCCCTTTATAGTGAGAGCGAGAACATGGAACACATCTCGGTTGGCATGGTGCTCTTCTTCTTGTCACCAAGGTAAACAGAGCATTGTGGTGTCTGAGGGGCCGGGTAATGAGGCACAGACGTCGGCTATCTAGAAAGCCGGTCCATCCGGCATAGAAGGAGGCAAGACAAATGCCCCGATGATGCTCCTTTCCTGCAGATGCTGGGAGGAGGGTCTTTGCCAGACACTCTTGAATGTAGGTACACAGGCTCATTAGCAGGGAAATGGCAGTGGGTAATTGGAATATGTAAATGGCCTGGGCAAACAGGGTGTTTTAACCATCAAGACCGGAAGAGAAAGAGCTTAATTTGGTAAGGAGAAAGGAACAGACTGCCCAGGGGGCCAATTACTGGAGCCAGAGGAGGGATGCTCAGCATGGCAAGGACCCGTGTGAGGATGGAGGGAGTCTGGGACCCTGGGTGCCTTGGTTTCTGTCTCTATAATGCCAAGTGGCCGTGACCCAGCCCTGCCTTTGTTCAGATGCCAGTCTTGGTGAAGCCCCTTCCTGAATGCCTCTTGTGGCTGAACCGCGCCTCCCCAGGATCTCACCACTTCTCTGTGGCCCTCAGCATCTCTCAGCTGGGCTTTGCTTGCAGTTGCTCTCGTGGACTTAGTTTCTCCCACTCCTAGTGTGTCCGCCGCAGTGATCAGAAAGCCCTTTCTGAAATCACCTGGGATCACTTGGGTCTATGCCTATAGCACCTCTCATGCCCCCTGAGTCCCCAAGCTCAGTACCCATGCGAGCCTGCACCAAGAGCCCCCCCCCCCCCCCGCGCTCCGCTCCGGCTTGCCTCCAGTCAACTCAGCCACCTCCTCCAGAAACCCCACGGTCTGTCTTGCCTGCAAGCTTTTGCCTGTTCTGAACCTTTCACTTGGCACAGAATTCTCAGTAAATACCCTAATGTGGTGGTTAAAAGCATGAATGCCAGTTATCTAATTGTCATTTTCACCTATGTAACCTTGGGTGGGGTACTTAGCCAAGCAAAGCGTTACTATCATCACAGTTAATATGGCGAGCAATACCCATAAATGCATAGTTTATACCCGGGCATGGTGGTGGATGCCTGTAATCCCAGTTCTTGGGAAGCTGAGAAAGGAGAATCACCGGTTCAAGGCCAGCCTCAGCAACTTAATGAGATGCTCAGCACTGTAGCAAGACCCTGTTTCAAAATTTAAAAAAAGTCTAGGGAGAAGATGGGGCATAGGAGGGTCTCCAGATGAAAAGGAGAGATCCTCGATAAGCAAAGAAGTTGATTTAATTGTAGTGGACGTATGGGGCAGAGGGATGCCCTAAAGCACATGATGTACTTACACAATCATATCAAAGTCACTCACTGAAGTGAACCTGAGGAGGGAGGGGGAGGGAATGGGGTGGGAATTGGGGAAGGGGTCAAATGAGAATTGTGTGCAAATATGTTGTTAACAACTTGTACTTAACAAAGATGTATGCTATATTGCACGAATTACTACAATAAAAAATTAAAAAATAAAAAATAAAAAAAGGAAAAAATGCAAAGGGCTGGGGGTGTAGCTCAGAGATAGAATGCCCCTGGGTTTAATCTCCAGTACCAAATAGTAATAATGATGCCTAGCTCATAACTTTGCTGCAAGGATTAACTAAGATAGTCTATATAAAGCACTTGACCCAGTGCTGGGTATACAGTAAGCCCTGAATTAATGTTATGGTAATAATGATGAGCGTGTATCATGAGCTAGGCCACTGAAAAGCAATGGTGACACGTGACTAAATTGTTTTGCATTTGTTTATCTCATCTTTGCAGCTAAATGTGGAATTAATTAATATTCTTTCCCCCCCTTCGGTCTCCCATTGATGGAGAGCAATGATTGAAGCAGGCCATCGGCGGCTGCTCACTAGAAGGATGAGGAATGATTTCATTCAGTCGACGGATTGACTATTTTACCCAACGTAATTACTTAATGGAAAAAGACAGAAGTGACATAAAAAAACATGCGAAATTAATTTAAAGGTTAGTGTAGGAAAAAATTGCAATTGCGAGGCAGGGGGAAAACACTTTTCCTGCTTGGGAATAATCTACATTAAGTCCTTTAATTGTTGCCATCTGGAGAGGTGAGCGAGCGCCACCCATTCCCCATTGGGGCCGGCTTGGGCAGCCTTCTGTGATGTCGAGTCCAATGGTCTTCAAGTAACTAGCGTGCTGAATGTGTACGGTGCACCCTGGACTGCAAAGCCCTATCACCACATAGATCCAGGAATGAATGAACTGGGTGCAGTGGCACCCGTCTGTAATCCCAGTACTTGGGAGGCTGAGACAGGAGGATCCCAGACTCCAGGCCAGCTTCAGAAATTTAGCAAGATCCTCAGTAACTGAGCGAGTCCCTGTTTCAAAATAAAATAATAATAATAATAATAATAATAATAATAATAATAATAATAAATAAATAAAATAGGGTTAGGGGTAGAATGCCCCTGAGGTTAAATTCCCCAATCCTCCTCCCCCCCTAAAGAAAAAGATAGAATGAGGCTTAGACCAAGCATGAGGCAGGGAGGGAAAGAAACATTGTCGAACATTATCCCCTTGTGCAAATGAGGAAACTCAGGCTAGATATGAGTCCAGGGTTGCCCTAGGTTATCACTAGACCCCAAATTGAAGCTTGATCTATCTCCTCCAAACAAGCAAGGGATACACTCTGACTGCAAAGAGAGACCTTTCTCACTGGCTCCCCCTAGAGGTAGGACAGTACCCAGGTATAGAGCAAGCCCTTTGGAGATAAGTGCTTTGGTCAGAAGCACTTTTGTGTGCAATTATTTAATGGTGAAAACGAGTTACTAGGTGATGGATGGTGGTGTTGGCAGATGCACTGTGGGCAGGGGAAATAATTTTCTAAATCGAGAATATGTGTGGATCCCAAAGCAATCAATTTGCCCCTGGGTGGCCAGCTGGTCCTCCAGAGGAGGTGCCATCCTGAGGCTCAGATGGGTCTTGGTTGTCCTAGGCCAGTTAAGCTGCAGTTGTCTAGAATCCACAGAATATCCAGAGATAGTATATCTGGGTAACAAGATGACAAGTTGTCATCATTGCCTTTTGGATGATTTATATTTCATAATCCCCCTACAACTACTTTGCATTTCTTATGCAACAAATAATGAAGGTAGATTTAAAAATGGCCTGTGACACTTATTTGAGGGACTTTGGGAACAGGGTGGGAGGGCAGGCAGGGTCACCATTCCGTGTGCCCATGAACCTGACGCTCTACCTTGTTCCCTTGGTGGTAGTCATGGCGACCACTGCCAGAGCATCCTCCTATTAGAGATGCTTACAGCCCTGGGCAGCAGGAGTTAGAGGTGCAGAAACTGAGGCTCAGAGAAGCCCTTTGGTCTTTCTCTTCTTACTCATCTCCAGAAAGCACCTCCCCTATGAGTGAGAAAGAGCTCATTTGTATGTTTTGTTTGTGTACTGATGATGACCAGGAAAAACAGAAGTGCGATGGTTCAGATGAGCTTTGTCCTTTAAGGGATCTTGTGCTGGAAGGTTGGTCCCCAATGTGGCTATGTTAAGAGGTGGTGCCTAGCAGGAGATCATTAGGCCATGGGGGGGGGGTGCTGCCCTCAGATTGGATTAAGGTAGTGCTCATGGGACCCCGCCTGGTTCTCTCCAGAGGGTTGTTATACAAGGGCAAGCCTGGCCTGCCCCACTCTCTGGCTTCCTGTCTTGCCATGTGATCTACCCTCCTGAAGCCATCTGCCATATATGATCTAGCCAAGGGGGCCATCAAAATGGAATAGTGGTTCATGGCTGTCTTGGACTTTCAGCCTCCAAGACGGTGAACTAAATAAATATCTTTGGTATTATTGTTATTTTTTGTTTGTGGCACTATAGATTGAACTAGGGGCATTCTATCACCTAGCTACATCCTCCAGCCCTACTCTAATTTTTATTTTGAAACAGGATCCTATTATGTTACCATGCACTGGTCTTGAACCTGTGATTCTCCTGACTCAGCTTCCCAAGTACTGGGATTGCTGGCATACATCCCTACACCCTACTCTTTTTTTTTTTATATAGCTATCGTGCGCCCCAGGCTGAACCCTCAACCATGAGGCCCCAATAAAAGACGCTGCCTGAATGTTGCTGGTTCGAACCTCTCTTTATTATATCTCTCTCTGGGATCAAGCAGAGACAAACAGTAACAAAGCAGTAACAAACACAGCACAGAAGTCGTCTCTCCAAATAGTGCCTTTCCAACAGACTCCTAATAACCCCTCTCTCTAGCAATCCGTCTTCCACTAGCAACCCACAACTTTTCCTCCCAGAACTTCCCCAGCAACCCACTCCAGCAACAACCCAGCCAGCCTCTCCCCAACAACAACAACAACTGGGCGAGAGGCGGAGGCTCTTAAAGCCGCGCAGGGCCTAAGCCATGAGGCTTCTCATACAGCTCTCACCTGGACCGGCCACGAGTGGGGCGTGCTGGTGCATGCGCTCTGGCGTGGGGCAGCCCCAGAATGTTTTCCACCTGCAGCTGCTTCTGGCACTCTGACAGGCGCCATCTAGAGGCGAGGTCTAGCTGGCCGGACTAGGCCCCCCGACACATAGCACCTATCCTCAGGTATTTTGTTATAGCAACAAAAATGGCTAACACACACACACACACACACACACACACACACAAACTAAACATATGGGAGAGGGGAAGCAGGTGACAAATTTGAGGATTGGCAAGTGGACGGGTTTTTGATGTGACACATTGAGTTGGAACTCAAAGTCAGGGAAAAATGCTTTGCAGTTGGCCCTACAGCCCCTAGCTCCGTCCTTGCTGACACTCTGCCACTTATTCTCTGTCCTGGTACCATGTCCAGTTGGAACTGGAGCTTTCAGGGACTTTTTAGGCTCAGAGAAGATCCTTCCCAATGGGATACAGGATATTTGATTTCCTTTAGCTAGAATCTGTGCTCTCGAGTGCTGTGATTATATTGTCCCTCAAGTGTTACTTGGTGCACACCCCATCTTTCATGACATTTCAAACCCCTCTCTTAGATATCTGAATAATGCTCTCCATTGGATTATAAAACCATTGGAATGAATCAATTTCACAGACAGACTCAACTACCTGGCAGCTTCCCTAACACTGGATTGAATTAGATCAGAGTTATGAATTTGGTCTTGAGTTTACTTCATCCTTTAAAAGAGGCATGGGAATAATTCCTTCACTTTATCTTAAGACATGTTAACATTAATATGTTACAGTCTGTGGCGCCCATAAAAAAAAAAATAATTTCCTTAGGTACTAGAGGGCTCAACTTGTCACTTTGGTAGTCTCAATTTTGGATGACTCTCACAGCCATAGATTCTCATGCCTTTTTTCTACCTGGTCCTAGAACCATCTTGTATGTTTAGTGAGGCTGTTTGTTTTAAGTACTGTCAAAATGTTTGCGTGACCATGTTTTTCAGGCACCAGGCTTTACCATGTCTTCTGTTGCCATGTCTTGCCAAGGAGTATGAAGATGAAGAAGAAGAAAAAGAAGAAGAAGAAGATGAAGAAGAAGAAGATGATGATTTCTGTAATGGCAAACAAAACTAAATAAAAATCTTATATATAAACAGTCGACACTAATTGTGCACCAGACACTCTGTGCTGGGGTCTTTACGTGCTTCAGTTATTCCTCATTTATTTATGCTGCCATTAAGGTTTGGATCTTAAACCCCCAAAGGCTCATATGCAAAAGGGTTGGTCACCAGCCTGTAGTGCAACTGGGAGGCGGTGGGACCTTAAAGAGGCGGGATCCAGAGAAAGGAAGTTAGGTCATTGGGGGTGTGCCCTTGAGGGGGATCTTGGGATCTCCAGCCTTTGCTCTCCCTCTCTCTGCTTTCTGGCTGCTTTGCAGTGAGCAGCCTGACAGGATGTCATGCCTCACACAGACCCAGATATAACAGAGCCAGGAGACGATGGACAGAAACCTCTGAAACACTGAGCCAAAACGAATCTTTCCTCCTTTAGCTGGTCTCAAGTGTTTTGTCATGGTGACAGAGGAAAGCTAACACAGCTTTCGGTACCAAGCCTTGAGAGCTGATGATAGGGTAGGAGTGTTTCTAGGTTTGGGGGTAGGATGCTTCGTTCTTGATCTTGATAAGATTAAACAAGCAAACAAAATATAAAGGTGATAATTTTAGGCAGTGGCAAATATGAATAAATAAAATAGGAGGTTGAGGGGAAAGGATAATGTGATTAAATTTGCTTCGATGTAAAGGGAGAATTCCTTGGCATTAATTACTAGGTTGTTGGAATCGAACAGGGACAGAAAGTATACCTAGGTGTATTTGTCCCTTTTTTATTACTGTAAAGAAATACTTGATTCTGGGTAACTTATGAAGAAAAGAGATTTATTTTGGCTCACGGTTTTGATCCAAAGGCAAGGGTCCAAATCTGGTGAAGGTCTGATGGCCTTCTTATAGCATAGTCGTGAACCGGCACTTGGTACCAAGAGACAGGGAGTTATGAATTTGCATGTGTGTGTTTTCTGGTCTCTTCTTCCTCTTCTTTGAAATGCACCATTAGCTCATGGGGAATCCACCTGATGACTTTAATCCTAATCCCCTTCCAAAAACTCCACCTCTGAACACCATAGTTGGATTCAATTTCAGCAGATGAACCCTTGGGGTACATGCTCAGCCCATACCCAAGGGTGACGGGTGCGTTGTACGTGGGCAGGAGTATGCTTTGGGCTGCTGAGCCCTCTTTGGAGGTGCAATCCCCTTTCCCTGGGCTTTTTCTCCTTTCTAATTTATGTTCACCCATTACTTTTTATGCTTCAACTCCTAGATCCTTAATCTCTTCCTAAGAACATAAGCTGGGCCTACAGTGCAGGGAGCTCAGAGCTGGTGGCATTTCCATACGCTATTTTCTAAGTCCTCACAAAACCCATCCCGGCGCCCATGGTCCAGCAGAGAACTTTCCTCCACTGTCCTCTTGTTCTTATACCAGAGTCCATTTCTGCACAAACTATCATTCTGTTTCAACAAGCAGTTTATTCTTGTGCCAATAGTGCACTGTTTAACGATTTCACTTCCTTCCGGAATCTCCTTCCTGCTTGATCCTGGGGCTTGAGATTCTTTCTCTGCCAATCCCTGTGGACAGACGCCTTCCTGCTCCACGACTCCTATTCCCTTCTCCCCTGCACACCCCTTCTTTTTTGCTTTCTTTGGCAACTCCTCCAGGCAGGCCTTACGATTCCTCTTGGACTTTAGGGTTAGCTCCCTGGCTTTGCTCACGGCCTTCGGTCATGCGGGGAGAGCATAGGAGGTAGAGCAGGTGCAGGAGCCAGCAGAAATTGGGGTGCTTCTCTCACCTGGTGGTGACTCGGAAGTGCGGGGTGCTCTCTGCCCTCAGCCAGCGGCTGCCTGAGCATCTCCAGTGTCCTAAGCTCTGCTTAAACACAAGCCACACACCTCTGCTTGCTGTTCTGCCTAGAATGTCCCAGCACACCTCCCCTCCCCCAACCCAGCGTGCCTTTTGGGGATCACCTCAAAATACCACCTCTTCAGTCAGGCTTTCCAGGGCCAGCCGGTTTGCGGCAGGCCCCCAATTCGCTCTAGCGGCAGCTCCGGTTTGCTTTCCGCATAAAATTTGCCAACCCTGGAATCATTCTGTTCACGTTTGCTTTCTCCTTAAGGTCTTCCCACCTACCTCTCGATCTCAAGCTTTATCAAAGCAGGGACCACGGGTAACCCCTGGACGGAGAACAGCGAGCCTCAGGTCGACAGACAAGCTCGCTCACGTGGGTTTAGTGATTCATTGAATGAGCTGAAACTCTGGCGGCCAACCCCGCTTCCCCCCAATGCATGAGTTAGGGGCAAAGCCAGAAACTAGGATTCCGCTGGCCAGTGTGTTTCTTCAGTCCTCTGCCCACTCACAGGCGCGGGGCTATTTAAGGGCTGGGGAGCTGACGGCAGCAGTGTCCACCACGAACCCGGAGCCACCAGGAATAGGGAGCCACAAGCGTTGCTACCGCTGAGCTGGTGGGTTCTCCGGGTGCGCTTGGCCTTGGCCGCCCCGGCAACTTGGGAGATTACCTCCAAAGACGAGGAGCAGGAGTGGAGGGTGGGGAGTCCACGGAGACCCGCAACCACCCGGCGATCACTCAGGGGGAGACCCACGCCTGTCCCCGCTCCCCTTCCCCTTTTCTCTGCTGCACGCCCAGCCCGGGGGAAGCCCCAACGCCCACGGGAGCGCGGGGAGCCCCCGGGCCGTGGCCACAGCGTGCACTGCCGGGCAGCAGCGGGGGCGGCGGCTGGGGCGATCCCGAGCGGGAGGGGGGGGCACGCACCGGTGGGGGGCGGCGGAGAGGGGCGGGGCGCCGCCGGGACCTCCCGCCAGGACGGGGCGGGACAATGGGGCCCCACCCCGGCGAGGGAGGGAGGCCGGCGGCGTGCGCTCGGCCCGCGGCGCGCTCACTGCTGCTGCTGCTGAGCGGGGTTGGGCTGGAGCTGGCGGGGAGGGGCGCGTGTAGGAGCGCGGAGGAGGGAGGAGGCGGCGGCGGCGCGTGTGGCGGGCGGGAGGGCGGCTGGCACTGGGCTTGTAAATAAACTGCGATGCTGTCTCGGGCTCGCCGGCCCGGGTGCCGCCGCCGCCGCCGCCGCCCCGGAGCGCCGGTGCCAGGCTCCCGCCGCCGCGCGCCCTAGCGCCTCCGCGCCTGCCTCGCGCGCCCTCGCCGGCTTCCCGCAGCCCCCGGCCCGCGCCCCTCGGAGTCCCGCCGCAGACCCGCGCGGGATGTGACCTCCTGACCCCCCGCCCGGCCTCCCCTGCCCCCCGGGGGCCCGCCTTTGCCTGCTTTTGGGGGGTGGGTGGGGAGGGGCGCGCGGATCATGGCATTGGAGTTCTCGGGCTTGCAGCCGCCGCCGCCGCCTGGTCCACGCACCCCGAGCGCCCCTTCTTCCCCGAGCAGCAGCGGAGAAGGCGAAGCGGCCGGCGGGGGCGAGGCAGATGGGGCTCAAGGCGCGCAGGGCGGCGGGGGCGGCTGGCGGCGGCGAAGACGGGGGCGGCGGAGGCGGCGGAGCCGCTAACCCAGCCGGAGGGGACTCGGCGGCGGCCGGCGACGAGGAGCGGAAAGTGGGGCTGGCGGCCGGAGACGTGGAGCAAGTCACCTTGGCGCTCGGGGCCGGAGCTGACAAAGACGGGACCCTGCTGCTGGAGGGCGGTGGCCGCGACGAGGGGCAGCGGCGGACCCCGCAGGGCATCGGGCTCCTGGCCAAGACCCCGCTGAGCCGCCCGGTCAAGAGGAACAACGCCAAGTACCGGCGCATCCAAACTTTGATCTACGACGCCCTCGAGAGACCGCGGGGCTGGGCGCTGCTGTACCACGCGCTGGTGTGAGTACCCGGCCGCTCGGGCGCCCCTCGGCGGCGGCGCGTGTTGGGGTTTCCTTCGGGTGGGCCTGGCGCTGAGCGAGAGTCTGGGGCTCAGACACCCCGAGGTGCTCTCCCGCTGATGGGGGCCAGCCTGCCCTCGGCGGCGCCTGTTTCTCGTGTGTGTGTGTGTGTGCGTGTGCGTGTGTGTGTGTGTGTGTGTGTGTTGGACACCGGGGTGCCCAAGAACCAAGCGTCGTCGTCCCCCAGCTAATTTGGCGACAGGACTGGCGTGTTTGCGCGCGGGTGCGCCTGCCTAGCGCCTTCTGGGGTGTTGATCCGAAGCTCTTCAGAGAAGTCTATGATTTTTGCAGTTAATGTGGGGAGTAGGGGGTGTACGGGATCAAAGGAGTCCTCTCCTGAGCGCCGTTTCTGCTTGGGGTGGATCCCTTTTCTGGGGTTCGCCACTGAGTTCCAGAAGACGCATCCTGGAGTTGGAGATGGGAGTGGTGTGCACGGCCTAGGGTGGTGTGTGTGTGTGTGTGTGTGTGTGTGTGTGTGTGTTGCACGGGTGTGCAGCCGTTCCTAGAGCTCCATGCTGATAAAGAAAAAAAAAAGGTGGTGTTCTACGTGGAAGCTTGGACTGGCCCAAAATGCGTGCCTTTGGGCTTCTTTTAGGGAAATGCACAGGCGAGAGGGTGTGCGTGTGTGTTTGTGCGTGGTCGCCGAGGGCTGAGTCTAAGCCTAGACTGAGGGATTGGAACATAACCAGTGGGGTTGGAGAATTTTCTTTGCTGGAGCATCTCCAGGATTTCAGTTCTGATAATCCCCTAAGAACTGTGCCCCCTTGCCTGTTTGGCTGTCCCCCCCGGGGCACTGGAGTGATGGAGGCTGGGCTTGGAGGTTTGCCCCCAGGTACTCTTCCCCTAGAAAGAATCTCCCTGTTAGTTGAGAGGTAAATGCAAGGATGCAGAGATGGAACTCCCCTGTACCTGGCACACAGACTGGAAAATCCACCCTTACCAGGGGAGGGGGAGAGAGAGCCGGGGACTTCTCGCCCAAGACTGGGAATCCTAGTTCTGAGTGCAGGCAGGACATTTCCAGGTAGAATTGCTTCCTGGGCTTGCCATTCTGATGGCTGCTTTTTAAGAAGCTATAGAGCTACCAGGGTTTGGGCAGAAAATTGACCGCGACCTTCACACCGTGCCCCCTTGTACCCTATGCAGTGGGTTTTCCTCTCTGGCCTCCTCCAGTTGACCCGTGACTGATGCAGTTAAAGGTCCCAGGGACCCTTGGAGTTTACCCTGCCAGTGTTCGGTGGTTGGAAGCGCTTTTCCTGATTTGGCCACCAGGTGGGGGCGTCCGCACAGGACCTCCGACTCAGCAACAGGTCTCTGCAGAGAGGTTACCAAGCCCGGAGAGGGTGCCTCCCTGGAAGCCGCGGTTGCAGCAGGAGGAGGGGTGGGGCATCTTGCCAGGAACATGGGTTGGGGGGTCAAGCCTTCGGTGTCTGTGCGTGTTTTTATGGTGTCGATGGGGGTTTGGCTGGAGAGGGTTTAGCAATTACTCTTTCATTTGCTGTCTTTAGGAGGTCAAAAAAGGATTTAAAATATATTCATCTCTTTGTCTCTAGCACTGCGTTTAGTTGAAATAAAATGAATGCTGGAATAGGTGAGAGGTAAAAAAAATGATACAACAAATTATTTGCATGCACCTAAACAGACTCCCATGCGCTTTCACACATAGATGATTGCAGTGCATATTGGCTGTCTTCCAAACCTGGGGTTCCCTTGAAGCTTGTGGGCTCCCTCTTTCTTCTCCCACCTGTTCTAGCCAGCGCCCCCAGCCCTGCCATGCCTAGTCTGGAGAAGGGACAGCTAAGGCCTGTTGTTGACGGAACCTGGATCTTCTTCCACTCTGGAATTATCCCATCAACTGGAAGCAGGTTTGGAAATGCCAACACCTAGCGCCTGTTTCCCAGAGAGGACCCAGGAAGATTTAGGATTCAGAGAAGGAAGACGGAGAAACCCAGCCAGGCACATTCATCTATGCAAATGCACTTGTTTTGCTTAATTCTCACACAGTCCTGTGAGGTAGTGATTATCGTCTCCCTTTTATAGATGGCGATAGGAAAGCTTCAGGAGATAAAAAGCACTGTGTAAGATCACGCAGCTGATATTCCTGGGGCTCACATTGGAACACAGTGAGTCAGCTCTGTTGCTGAGAAGCAGTCCAGGTCTGACCCTCTCTGCCCATGGTGGGGGCCTGTGGGTATTTTGCTAGGTGTTGCTGGGTTCCCCCAGTCCCCGCGGGGCCCGTAGTCATGCCTCTGCCTCCCATGCACAGTTGGAAAATGGTGGGGGGCTGGGACTGTGGAATCAAAGCAAGGGCTGGTCAGATCAGGGAACCTTAACTTTAGGAAAATATGGGCTGGACTGAGCAGGTGCAGGGATTGTAGGTTATGGTAAATTGGGACTTATACAGGAAAGCTCAGGTCTGGTTGGGTTTGCGTTCCTAATACTGAGGTATGCTTACTAGGTGAAGCATCCTATATCCTTCCTCCAGCTTAGGAGCCAGTGCAGTCAAGTGAACATAATTGAACTTTTCATTGATGATTCAGGGTTTTGCAAGGCATTGAAAATCATGCTTCTAAGCTTCTATTATCCTGTGCTGGGCTGTGGCTAATGGTGGGGGTGGGGGGGTGGAGCAGGAAATTGGGCTGAGAAGGGACTCACAATGCAGTGCATACTGTATCTTTTCAAGTGAACCAGACCTATGAGATGAGATTAAGTTTTATTTTTCTTCTTTTTCCAAGATAGAATAAAGAAAATGTGGAAACCAGTCAGACCCCCCTACCCTATTCCCTTTACCCTAAATACCTTGTTTTCTCCTGACAATGCACTTTCATCTTGGCCCAGCTCAGGGATCACAACCTCCAGGGAGCCTGTCTTGACCCGAAGGCTGGACTAGGGCTGACCCTGCTCTGTGACTTCCCCCAGCCAGCTGTGGAATTTGGCACAGTGCCCTGGACTGATGGCTTTGCTTTTCTGCCCCCTAGAGCTGAGAGCTACTTGAAATAGGGCTGGGTGGTGGTGGTCATTCTCTTATTCTTATTCTTGTTCTTATTCTTATTCTTATTCTTATTCTTATTCTTATTCTTATTCTTATTCTTATTCTTATTTAACATTCCGGGTTTTCTCAGTCTCCTGGAAGCTGTGGAGCCCCTGGTTGGAATAAGCAAGCATTTGCTGCCTAGATGCATGGAAGAATTCTCTTGACATCCTGGTTAATCAGGACTTTGCCATAACAGTTTTTACCAGGATCACAACAACGACGACAATAAGCAGCCCAACTCAGCATTTCAGGATTGTAATTAGGAGAATTGTCTTTGAGAGTCTTGGACTGTAGGGAGAAGGAGGAGGTGAGGGTTCATGCCTTGACTCTGGTGAGGCTGATGACATCCCTGCTTTCTCAACTAGTGGCTGAAAGAGACTGTCATGTTAAAGAAAATGTGCTAGACATAGGGTTCACATCTAGACTTCGCCTTGAGTCTCTGTGACCTTGCAGGAACCACGTGAGATGACCTGAAAGTTGACTCTATCCACGAGTGGTTTCTAGGCTTAGAGAAATAGTGTACAGGAAAATAATAAGCCCAACACCAGGCACTCTGTATCCGTTAGTTGAACAGGGGTGTCTTTATGGTGATACATGCCAGCGCCCCGACTTTCCCAAGGCTGCCTGAGGACCACCCCCGCTTCCTAACCTGAGTGGAGAGACGCAGACCTCATCTTGGTGTCATTGTTGGCTTGGCGTCTGCTGCCCTGACCACGTCTTTGCAGCCAGCTGGGTGTGATCGCTTACCTGCCTGTTGACAAACCAAGGGGCAATGATTTCAGGAGACACGCTGATGGCTTTCTGAGGTGGGCTGGCCCAGGGACGTCTGGCAGGCTAGACACCAGGACCCAGCAGCTAAACTGGAAGAGAAAGGTCTTGGCCGATGAACCCCACGTAGGGATTTTATGAAAGTTTTTGAGAGGAACTTAAAACGCCTAGCTAGACGTGTATTTTCTCTCTTGCTCCCCTCTCTTAATTTTTGACTAGGATTGAACCCAGTATTAGGACATCCTACCTCTGAGTGACACCCCCAGTCCATTTACTTTTATTTTGAAACAGGGTCTTGCCAGGTTGCTGAGGGTCTTGCTAAGCTGCTGAGTCTGGCCTCAACCCTGCGATCCTTATGTTTCAACCTCCCCAGTGCTGGAATTGCTGGTGTGCTCCACCATAGCCAGGTTTGCTTCCCCCCTTGATCATATTTAATCTTCTACCTTCTTGCAACCCTTGGGAAATCCCTGTACATCCTCCTTTGTAAGAATTTCATTTATCTCTTCATTTGCTAAATCTCATCTTCCTTCTGAATCTCTTCTATTTGATGTTTTAGAGCCACTCAAGAAGAAGGACGCAGCCACTCCAGGGTTCGACACCGATGGCCCCTTGGTGTCAGATCTCTACTCTGTAGTAAAGCCTGTGCTGGGACTGATCACAGGCTCATGGCGATTCAGGATCTACAAGGTGGGCTCACGTCAGGTCACCATCAGCGCTGGCCGGAGGGTGAGCCCTGCCCCTCTTTCACACAATAATCCGGTTCTGAGAAGGTGCGCGATTTTCCCAGGCTCTTGGAGCTATTGAACTGACAGAGCTGGGGCCACACAGGGGTCCTTGTCCCTGTGTAGTGTTCCTTACGCCATGCCAGGGTCATATGCATTAGAAGTGAACAGAGGGGGACAGAAAGGACACTCTCCTGGGACAGGAGCATCCTAGTTGCATTTCTAACAAGTTCCTAGGGGAAAAAGCACTGATGTTGACCACCGTTCCAGCAGTAAGACAGAATTCTCAAATGTTAGCATGCATGGGAAACACCTTGAAAAAAGAGACAAAGTAATCCTGTACTTTTTTTTTTTTTGGTTCTGGGGATTGAACCCAGGGGCATTCTATCTCTGAGCTATATTTTTTGAGACAAGGTCTTGCTAGGTTTCTGAGAGACTCACTAGATTTCTGAGGCTATTCTTAAATCTGTGATCCTCCTATCTTAGCCTCTCAGGTACTGGGATTACAGACATGCACTACCATGTATGGCTTCTACCTTCTTCTTGACATAATTCAGTAGCTAGGTACAGCTTACCTGCAACATTCCCCAAATCATCTTAATCTAATTAAGAAGAAAATAACAGGAAAATTCAAGTTGTGGAGCATCTTGCAAGATAGTTGACACAGGCTCTTTTAAAAGGTCTGTGTCACCAACCAATCAACAACCACAGGGATCCAAAAAGTTGAGAATTGTCGGTGAAAGGAGGCTAAAGAGACGAAAACCAAATGCAGTGCCTGATCGTTGATCAATTTCTGTATTGATAAAATAAATAACAAACGTATTAGCATTTTTACAGCTGTGATATAAAAGATCTGACCACATAGCTTATAGGAAGGAAGATTTATTTGCTCATGGTTTTCAGGTTCAGTCCATGTGAGGCGGGGGATCACAGATGTCAGGGTATGGTAGTTGGAAGCAGAGACAGGGAGGGCACATGCGCTGTGCTCCTCACATCATGGAAGCCGGAAGCAGGAGAATGAGCAGGGGGAGGAGGAGTCATTTATAACCTCCAAGGCGGCTCTGCCAGGGACCACCTCCTCCAGCCCACCCTACTGGCCTAGGCCACTACCCTAGTAAATCCATTACAATAGATTAATCCACTGCTGGGATTACAGCCATCAGGACTCAATTACATCAACTCCAAACACCAACTTCTGAGCTCTTCAAAGGTCTATTCTATACCTAACTATAACAAAGAAGGATGGTATTTTAGGGATAATTAAGAAATTCGGACATGGGCTCCCTACTAGGTACCGTTATTATATAAAAATGCATTTTGGTGGCTGTGATGATTGTATTGTGGGTATGTAGCTGGGTATTCTTTGCTGTTGTCCTTTCTTTGCTCTATCTTTTGAGGGGATGCATGGTGCAGTCATCAGTGGTCAGGAGACAGGGTGTCTGTAACTTTCAGATAGTTTGGAAAATGTAAGTGTGTGTGCACAGTACACACACCCAGAGGAGAGAGAGAAAGAAGCAGATGTGGCAGAAAATATTAACTCTTGGTGAATCCAGGTGAAGAGACTATATGCATGTTTTATATTACTCTTTTAACTGTGTTTTTTTTAAATAAAAGATTAAAATACTTTTTAAAAATAGAAACCTAAACACACCAAACACACTCATGAATACTTACAAGAGCCTGATACGAAGGGAGGGCTGGAGACTTTGGGCCAAGCTTTCTCAGATTGGCTTTCTCAGATTCCTGGGTCCTGTATATAGACCATGTCACCAAGTCCCTCTCAGCCTTGGACTTTTCCAGGTAATGGCAAATGCACAGGTACAGCTTAGAGCCTGGCCCAGGCCTGTAATCCCAGCACTTGGGGGAGGCTGGGAGCACAAGGATCTCAGGTTTGAGGCCAGTCTCAACAACTTAGCAAGGCCTTCTGCAACTTAGTGAGACCCTGTTTCAAAAAAAATAGGGCTGAGGGCATAGCTCAGAGGTAAAATACCTTTGGATTCAATCCCAGTACCAAGAGGAAAAAAAAAAAAAAAAAAAAAAAAGATGCAGCTGGGTGTGCTGAGGTTGCTCATTCAAGGCCACAAACCAAGTTCTCAAAAAGTGCCAAACTTTGTGCCGGGTGATGAGGGAGATGAGCCACATTCTTCCTCTCTGGAGAGAGAGACTTGAAGCAACCTAGCTCACATAGCCTTGCGAATGCAATAAGAGCAAGAGGGCAGGAGAGCAGAAAAGGGACAACGCTGCAATTGGGATCTTAAGTGTGCCCCAAGGTCCATGTGCTGAAGGCTGTTTCCTAGGACTGGTGCTATTGGGAGGTTGTGGGCCTTTAAGAGGTGGGGCCGAGTAGGAGGTCTTCAGGTCTTTGTTGGCTGTGACACCCTGGTCTCTTCCTCTCTCTTCCTCTTCTCAGCCATAAGGTGGGTGGCTTTGCTTCACCGTGCAGTTCTATCATGATGCGCTGCCTTGCCACAGGCGCAAAGCAGCAGGGCCAGTCGGTCATGGACTGGTATCTCAAAAACTGTGAGTCCAAGTAAACCTTTTCTATTCATAACTTGCTTGTCTCAGGTATTTGTTACAGTAATGAAAACTGACTAACACAGAGGATACTGTTTACCTCCTATGTTGTATTGGTGGACACTTCTACCAGGGTCCTTCAGGCAGCGAGGTGTATGATGAAGGTATCTGCTGTTTGGTGAATTGAGGACTAGTCTCCTTCTCCCATTCAGAGATCTGAGTAAATTCAGTTCCATTCAATGCTAAGTTATTACTCTTGCATTATTTGGAGGCCCTTCCCTCTACTTCAAGTTTGTTTGTTTACTTACTTATTTTTGAACTCAGCCCTATGCATGCTAGACAAATACTCTACCACTGAGCTACACTCTTAACCTCTTATTTTTTAAAAATCCCATAAACGTTTCACAGTTTTATAAGTCAAGCATGATCCTGTGGAGTCTCCCCAAGGGTCACAGTCCTGCTTCCTTTTTCTTTTTTCTGTCTGGCTCTTGAGGTTTTGCAGAATGTGAACAAGATCTGTTTTATCTTTTAACCACTGGGACAGTGTCAAGAGAAGCAAGGGGAAGTCTCGCTTCAAAGCCAGTCTTCAGATATGGCCTGAGTAAAACCCTAGCAGACCTCGTGCTCTGGTTTGGGGTGGCCCAAGATGGCTGCGGATTTGTCAGAAGTGCACTGAAGAGACCTTCAGGGGAGCTGTGTTAATTACCTGTGCACTTTGGATGCTTACTCCTCATGGTCTGCAAAAGGGGTGCAGCAGTGCCTAGTGCACAGGATGAGTGTTGAATCATCAGAGAGGCCAGGGTTCCTATGTCTCTAGAAGGATCAGGATCAGCCGTACAGGTAGGCCTAAACATTTTCCCTTATATGGATTTGCCATTTTCCAGTGCATTACTGCATATTTGTATTGGGAACCTATTAACCATGTCACTTAGCACCTATGTGGACAGGGATGTCAGCTTCCCTAAGGTGGATCACCTTTTGGGAAAATAAACAGCATGAAGGATTTGGAAATAGAAGGCGGAAAGCAATGCGTGGTTTTCAGACCGCCTCTGGTTGTGCTTCCATAAGAAAATACCAACAGACTGAGTATATACGAAGAACATAAGCTTAATTTCTCACAGTTTTCTTTCTTTCTTTTTTTTAAATTAATTGGTGCATTGTAAGCATACATCTTTGTTAGGTACAAACTGATAAAGGGAATTCCAAGGTCAAAATGCTGCCAGGGTCTTTGTCTCAGGAAATTCTGGTCCCTGCTTCTTTGAAGGCATTCTCAACAGCTCCTCCAAGGCTACCTCTGGATGGGAGGAAGGCCAAAGCTTCTTTGCATGGAGAAAGGACGAAGGACCAAGGAGCAGACATATGAAGTCTCCTTTGTCAAGATGTTAATCCCACCCACAAAGGGAGGAACCCTCATGATGCAATTCCCCCCTTAAAAGCCCCACCTTATAATACAATTGCATTGGCCCTTAAGTCTCAACACTTGAATTTCGGAGACAATGCATTCAAACCATGACACCAGCATTGTGGGAGGTGAATCATATCCCATCCACATTGTAGCCTGGTTGGATGGGACTTTTCATTCTGCCACAGAAGGAATAGAGGAGTCTGAAATGTTTTCTCCAAAGGACAAATTGGGTTATAACTCAGCCAGGAGATTGCGCCTTGCGGGCGATTTGTGAGTCCAGAGTAAATCCTTATGCATTTGGCTTGTGAAACAGCCCGTGCAGAGGCTCCAGTTGGCTTCATCATGGAGCTGAAGACCTGAGAGCTGGGTTCCCCCTTTCCTTCTCTCCTCTACTTTCTCTGGCATCATGCAAAATCATCAGAACCCTGTAAGGGTGAAGCAGCAAGTTAAAAATAGATAACATCTTTCGTAGCTTATGACACCACGTCTTGGGCAACAACCTGCCCTATGTATTTTAGCAGCCATAACAATTCCAGCAGGGGGCCTTCCTCCAGACCCCCAAATCTGGCTTTCTGAAGCCAGTGTCTTGCCAGGGGAGAAGGCAGACATAGTGCTTCTTCACCATTGACCCTCTAGGTCCTTCGCCAACGTGTCCCAGTAGTCTCTGCTCGTTTCTACCCTTATGATGTCTTCTTGGGGGTCTGGGATGAAATCTTATCCAACAAGACTTGAAAATACTGAGCTAGGAGAATATGCTCATCCAGCCAGCCATCTGCTCTAAATGGAAAATCACTTAATACTATCAAGCTATTTATCTCCCTACTCCTGCTCTTTCCTAAAGTCCCAGCTTCCGCCGTGTCTCAATTCACATATATCAGTTCTGAGCTCTTCTCCTCCCGGTGATGCTATTCCAAAAGATAAAATAAAAAAAATACAATAAAAATAGACCTTAATACTTAATAGGTCTCATCCAACTCATCAGCAGAGAGCTACTTAGTAGGAGTTTATGGGTCTGGCATGGAGAGAGGTGTTTGGTGGATTGCAAAAAGATCAGAGGCTGTCAGAGGTGGAAGGAATTGTACAAAACAGGAAACTGGTGCCCAGGGACGTCAGAAAGTGAGGTCATACTGCTGGCGATGGAAGGACGTGGACAGGTTTTCTTCCAAGGCTGGCATTTCCTGGTGGTCTCCGGCAGCTGTGTATCAGCGGATCAGTCCTGCCTAAGGGCTCGTTCCTCTGGGTTTGCAGCCGTCTTTGGATCCTAATAAAATCCTATCCAAAGTAGGTTTTCACTTGATGAGATCTTCCACTTTCTCTCAGGCTATTTGTTCTGAATGTTTCCTTTCAAGGGAAAGACAGGTCACTGCTCAGGGCCACAGTTTCTTCTTGATTCTTGCTTGTCATTTTTGAATGAACAGAAGAAAGAGTAGAGACAGGTGCAGGCTGACTTATCAGGCATCTGCACACAAACTCCATCTGTACTTGGCCTCTTGCCAAGGAGGGTTTCTCTTCCTGCTGAAATCCTAGTGCTGAGATCTCCTTTTCTCTACTCTTCCCCCGAGTCCAGTCCTCCACCAAGAATCCTCTGAAATAACCTCTGATCTGCATGGAGTTCAACTCCGTCGAAACATTCACAACCATCCTATTAATGTTTCTTGGGGGCAATACCACCATTTATTTCACTAACGGGCACCGGACTTATTTTCATTAGCAACATGATATTTGCTGACATGACCTTGACATTTCTGAGGTGATTTCTCTGTGCCCTTTGGTAAGCACTCTAGATGGTTCTCCTGACTGTTTAGAATGGCCCAGCCACCAGGGAACCCAGGTTCTCCCTTGGAGTCCTCTGCTGATGTTCTCTGCAGTTTCAATAAGTCCTTTTGCTTCTGATAGCTTCAGTGTCTTCATCTGAAAAATGGACCTGATACCCCTGGCTTCCAGGTTGATGAAAGTTCTAAATGATGTGAAATCAGTGCACACCCCCACCTTAGCTTGCGTCCTCTGGAGCACACCCAAGGCCAAGCTCATTGCGAGCCGTTGACTCAAAACACAGTTGCTCTGTCCTGTTTTCATTTGTTTTCCCCTCCAGGAGTCTTTTTAGACTCTTTTCCCCCGATAACCCATGAACTTGTAACACCACAGGTACGCTGTGACTGTCTTTATGAGCCGTACGTGTTTCTAGTTTTGATATGCAAAGAGAGGAAGGCTTTTTAACCCTACCCCATCCCACAAGAACCAATCTCGCCCTCTTGGAGGCGACACAAGCCCTGTTGAGAATGCATGGTTTGGGGGGTGGTTCCAAAGGATATTGGACAAATAAGTAAAATTGAGGGAAGTGAGGAAACAAAATAGGAAAGAGGAAGTAGACTGCATTCTCAAAAGTGTAACCCTGAGCAGAAACTGGGGCTTGGTGTTTTTGGGGAACAGTGGGGTTGGGTGCACAATAGCCCAGCATGACCCTTGGGCTCCATCCATCTCTGACTCAGGGCTGCCCCCAGGGGTAAAGGAATCCCTCAGGTAAGCCCCCGTGACAGATACTTGGTGTGTGTCTCCTGTGGCAGGAGCTGGTAGTGTGTTCTTATGACTCCACCACAGCTCCAAGGGAGTTCTAGGATGTATTTCCTCTCATTGTTTTTGTTTGTTTGTTTTGTTTTTTGATTGGGGATTGAACTCAGGGGCATTCTACCTCTGAGCTATACCCCCAGCCCTGTTTTTTTTTTTTTTTATTCTTTATTTTTGAAACAGGGTCTCACTAAGTTGTGGAATGCCTCTCTAGATAGCTGAGGCTGGCTGTGAACCTGGATACTCTGGTCTCAGCCTCCCAAATGCTGGGATTACAAGCGTGAGCCACCACGCCTAGTTTGTTTTTGTTTTTGTTTTTGTTTTTTTTTAGAATCATAATTCAGGAAAAATAACAACAACAACAAAATCCTCTGAATTATAGTATTTGCAAATTGGTGGGTCTAACTTGTTTTCTCACGACAGCTAACCTTTTTATTTTCTTGCTGTGTGTGTATACCAGGATTGTAGAGGTCTCAAAAATTTCCACAAAATCTGGCCACTCCTGCTTTATCCTTGGGGTAAGAAACTGTCATCCTCGCTGGGATTATTGTATCTTCATATATTACTAGTCCTCACCAAATTAAGCAGGAGAAACATTTTAAATAAGAATGGACCGCATTCCTGCTGGCAGTGTGATTCTGAGTGGCTTTGTGATACTTTCAAAGAATGAGGCATCTTAGTAATTTATAACGTGAGAAACATTCGCATTTTCAGAATGAGATCAAAATAGATACTCTGATTGTCCTTACACACCTTTTGTTGAGAAGGTGGCAGGAGCCGGGTTGTGAACTACGATGCTGTGGCTTCCACCCTTCACCTGAGCTCTGGTTTTCTGGGAAGTCATTAACAGTCCCCATTACAATTCTAGAATGCCATTAACAGTCCCCATTACAATTCTAGAATGCTAAAGGAAATGTTGGGATTTATTCTTGAGTTCCTCTTTTGTTCTGTGACTTCAAAAGCTTATTTGACTGGGAAGAAATTTCATGGACAAATCTTAATCCTTTAGATTTAAGGTGTTTGCAGAAGGCCACCTGTGTCAGGTGCTACAGGTGAGTTTTAAGGAGGTGTGTAGCCCTCCCCACTCCACGCACACACTCATATAACATCCAGGGCCCAAGATAAAATTTATATAATCATAGATTGTATCAGGTATATATGCATGTGTATATATGTATGTATATATATAAATATATATACATGTTTATGTATGTGTACATGTGTATATATATAATTATATAATCATAGATTATATTAAATTTCCAAACACTGAACTTGGATGAGTGAGTACTCCATTTCTTTCCTGCATTGTTGTGTTTTCATCTGGTAGAAATGAATTCTGTAGAATGCTCCTATTTCTCTTTTTTACCTGGTATTCAGTTATTTAAAAAAAAAAGAAATGGACTATCAAGTCATGAAAGACATGAATGAATCTTAAATCCATATTGCTAAGTGACAAAAGCCAGTTTAAAAAGATTACTGCTGTATGATTTCAATCCTATGACAGTGTGGAAAAAGCAAAACTGCAGAGACAGTAAAAAGGTCAGTGATTGCCAGTATCTGGGAGGATTGAATGATGAAACACAGGTGATATTTTACCGTGGTGAAATAACCCTGTGTGATACTGGGATATTGGCTGGATACATGATGTAATGCATTTGCCTGAGTCCAAAGAACTTTACAGCACAAAGAGTGAATCTTAACATTAGTATTTTTTTTAAAGTTAGGTGGTCAGTAAGGTAGTGTTTACTACCTGCATGGTGGACCCCAGAAACATGTACAGCTGCATGGTGGAGCATGTCTGTAATCCCAGTACTTGGGAGGCTGAGGCAGGAGGATCACAGATTTATGTGGTAACTTAGTTGTTTTAAAATAAAGCATAAAATAGAGGTGGGGATGTAGCTCAGAGATAGAA